>JABWIB010003944.1:18001-47223 GCA_016617825.1 Platyplectrum ornatum
CCTGTCACCACCGTTTGGGGTACGAGTGCCTATTACTGATTTTTTATATATATTCATTTGTTTATTGTATGTTTATGGTTATTAAATATGTATTAATTATTCTCTAAACCTTTCTTTTTTTCTTTGTATGAGGTAATCTACATACTGGAACATTCATTCTAGGCTGTTGTTTACTACATAACAATGCGTGCCATGTTTATGCCTTGGTGACTGCAGAGGTACACTAAGCTCACTAAACACACTGTCCTTTTATCTTCATTTTAGGGTCGATATTTACCCAAAACCCACAATATTCATGGGCTTTGTAACAAAATCGGTCTGTGGATGGCCACATTAAAAAACCCCAACGCCGACAATACGTGAAAAACGTAGACAAACGATATCAGTGATCAAACGGATTTTCCGAAAAAAATAAAGAGAAAACCTGTAATTAAAATTGAGAAAAATTGAATAACAATATACTTACTGTCCAGATGTCTTCGCTGGGCGTCAGAGCGGTGCCCAGCACCTTCTCCCTATGCTCCAGTGCATCCAGTTCAGCCTGAGATGACTCTGTATATGCGTGACGCCGTCACGTATATACAGCGTCCTCTCCATGCATCACGAAGATGTCGTGCATAGGGAGAAGGGGCTGGGCACTGCTCTGGTGCCCAGCGAAGACATCTGGACAGTAAGTATATTTTTTTATTATTATTTTTACAAGTTTACACTGTTTCCTATGGCCACCATGAGAATGACACTGTGGATGGCCCGCAGACAGGGTAATTTTCCTGAGGAAAAATTATCCCGTTTGTCGGTGCCGATATTCCACGAGAACGAAGTCGTTCTTGTGAATGGCTGCCTTTAGTATTCAAACATTTGGTGCTTTAAAGATTTGCAACAAAATTCCAACAAATACTTATCTTGCAGGTGCCCCATTTCCACTCCACAGGATGCGTCCAGGCTTTTCAATAACCAATGACAATGCACTTTGGATTTCACAACACATTTTTCATAGTGTTTGTTTGTGAATAACTACGTATATATAAATATATATTGTCATGTTAGTCTATCTATCATCATAACATTTAATAGAGACATAGATATCTATGGCATGTCATATGTTGTGAACCTCTAAATCCTATCATTCTCTGCCAGTTGCCAGTTATGCCTATGCTATTAGATCATGCGTGAACTGCTAGTTTCACAACTTTTGGAGTGCTAAAGGTTGCTTGACTCACATCCATTATGCAGTGCATGCATTTTTTACATTATAGTGTATTAATATCATCTCCTTAGACATAACTGCATTGCCTTGTGGTTTTGAGAATACATTAACTAAAACCACTAATAAGCTTTCATATTTAGACTTTTAGAGAACAAAATAAATCCCTACAGGTTCTCATGGACTGATTGATTACCATGCCTTCTCTTTTTTGTCTGGTAATTTGAGCGTCATGGCTGGAAACAAAGCCTTGGTATCTGGATTAATGGTATAGATAATGGGATAATGGTCAGTTTCAGCTAGTCCATCAGTGTTACATTATGATTAACGCAAGCTTTATAGACCATGGGATGTGTCAGTGTTATTGCAAACATTCTTTGCAGAATTAGGAACAGCCTCAGCTCCTTTGTTACCAGTCATGTGTAACCATGCTCAAGTCAAAAAAGACTTGTTCCTTTCCATCTGCTGGGAAGTGACTATACAGTGACTGTAATTTCTCTCGTGTAATGACAGCAGACTTGGTTATCCCGTAATGTGAGGCTTGTGTGGTGTAGCGTTGAAATGCAGCAGATGCAAGGGAACACATACAGAAAAAAGAACATGAAATCTGTACTAGATCAGACCTTATATTAAATAGCAAAATCCCTTGTCCCTTCAAACTCTCATCTAAATCCCACCACAAACACATATTAAACGGAGTTGCTAAGCCAGAGAAAGACCTCTTATCAGAGAATTAACACTTAAGACTCTTTTCTGTTAGATTAAAAGTGATTTGATGTTTTTTAATGAAAAGAATAAGGTCCCTGAAGATCATTTTAAAGCTTGCGCTGCATATGTAAAGCGGATGACAGCCTCTGACATACTCTTTTACTCTGTCTATGCTGCTGACAAAGCCCCACCATTACATAACACATATTTGCACAGTGTCTTTGAAAAATAATATATGTTGACAAGTAAATAATGTTACAGTTTAGTGCTGACAGACTGTAATTTGTATTGCAAGTTACTATTTGGCAGTTATTGATCCAGCAGGGGTGAAGCTCTTGCCCTGCTGTGGCATTTAATGGAGGAGCCATCACAATGTGGCAATGTTACATAGAAGCATGGATTCTTTTGCTTTGATAAAATGATTGTCTGGACACCCCAGATGACTATTCCAGCGTCCTGTGGGTTGACAGTATAATAGGGAGCTGCATGGCAATGGTGGTGATGGAAGCGGCTCAACAAGAGCAGTGCTGCAGGTGAAGACTGAAGTGGAGCACAGAAGTGACACCATAAGGAAATCTCTATTTAAGGACACACTTGGATAAAAATAATAGGGACTGACAGCAAAATCTGGGAACCTGATTTCCTAGGCTATGGGCAGGACAATTGTGTCAGGAATCCAAATGTGTATGTATGTATCCAGTTGTGAAGAGTTCAGTTCTGTACTCTCCTGTCATTCTCTATGTACCATTGTACCACAGTAACACAGATTCATCCAGGGGTGTGGTATACACCACTATTTAAAGTCATTTTGTCAACATTCCTCACATGACAACGTTAGGCTGACAGTGGACAAATTGCAACAAAAATGAACATGACAATGATGTCTTCCTGAGATGTATTAAGAAGTGTAGTACTCACCCATCCATATCACATTGAGAACAAGGAGTCCATTACAGTGTGCTTGGGTACAGATGCAAGAAAAACCAATACAGCAGTTCAACAATGTGCTAAAGGAGAGCTGACACATCCCGTGTTAATCTCGATCATGCAATGATTTTTGCATGATCGAGATTGAAATCTCGGTCAGTCGAATATACATATCTATTCATAAATTCACGCCTACAATAAGCAGCCATTTTTTCAATAAATGACACATTATAACATGACGCCATGTACTGTTTGTAGTGGAGTTTGTAGCAGGCGAGCGAGAGGGAGAGTGGAGCATTTTTAGAGGTAGTGTAGGAGAATAGTTATTTCGATAGCGCTGTTTGTTGATAGTTTTTGTGGTAGGTCATATGTAGTTGTTTCAAAGTATTTTGATTTTCATAATAGTTTTTTGTCTTGTGTTTTTTTGATAAAAACAATTAAAGAACAATGTACTTCATAGAGTTTCAACAGGAATGCACACACAAAAAACATTCAGATATTTGGATTTGTAAAAGTGTTTTTACATTTGATATGATTCTTTCTCCATGATTCATTAGTTGTGCACACAGTACATTATTTATGTTAAAAATACAGGCGAGGAGAAGCATTTATATTGAATATTTTGAACAGACATTTTTTGTAAAAATACAAAAAACTTTATTGATCAGACAGGGAGCCAGGTCCAACCGCACATGAAAGCTGCGCATGTGATGGGGTATGCCTTGCCGGGGCTGGACCTGGGGCTTGTGATTATAAAGCTAAAAAATTGAACCCCATTTATATATTTAAATATATGTTATTAGCCATTGATTGATGCCTAGCNAGAAGGGACAATTTGCATGGTAAAGGCACTTTTATCTGAATCAGAGAGATTTTCACATCTCACATGCGAGTTTCAGTCGAGATTCAGTCTTAATGGATAGTAAATACTGAAAATTGTATGTGACTCATGGAAAATGAATCATGTAAAATCTCGAGCGAGAATAAATGTCCGTAATAGAAGCGAGATTTAACCAAGCGAGAATCCTTAAACAAAACCGCTAATAAATGCTTAAAAACACATCTCGGTAAAAAAAATGTCACACTCAGGTGAGATTTCAAACTCGACCTTTAGTGAATTTCCCCCTAGATATTAAACATAAATAACCAAAAGGAAAGGATACCTATACTGTTGAACATTTCTGCAACATATATTACAGCTGCTTGATTTTTTTTGCTAACCAACGCTTAACTGTTAGACTGTAAGATTACAGTAGTCAATAACTATGCCTTGAACAAGCTGTACATCTGGAACTATACTATAGTAATACTATGTAAAATTTCAGCCAGCATCAGTGGTCGAAATGGAAATTTAGAAGTGGTAGTATGGATATTTAGAAGTGGCTTTATGGAAACAGAAAATAATGGAAGTCAATAGAGATTTGTAGTTTTTCTGTTACATCAGTGAGAGAAATGCTGGCATGGCATACCCCCGTATACACCCCCACTTCGAGCCCTGCTATGCATGGTATTATAGCTTAATTTGGAACGGAACCTAAATTTATTCTGGTATATATCTTGAAATGTGGAATATCTGTAGACTTATATTTTATTTTTATATAATCTGCTTTATGTAAAAAATATCTTACAAAAATTTGTATGGTTTATATTTCATAAGCAATTTGTAATGTAATGGATTATTTATATTTAAGCATAAATGTAACAGTAAACCATGGTAGCTTTAAGAAGATTGTATATTTAGTAGAATAATGACATTCATATAATTTGAGCAAAAGAACATAGCAGTAACAACCCCCTCCCCTCCACTTTACAACAGTTTACATAAGTAGCATCTGTATTTTCTTGGGAAATATATAACAGAACATTTCTAGATATAACTAGAACTCTCATTTGGTTGTGTTTGAGAATACAAATGATCAACCACAAATTATTACTTATATACTCCTAAGTAACCATGTGTATAGGTAATAAAAAAAAACTATCATCATATTAATACAACCTGGTGAATGTCTAATTATGTTAGGGGATGTTATGACCCCAATGAATGAAACTACATATTTTTGTTGTCTTTTTCTCCAAAGATTCTCAAGAATGGATTACATACTAGTGAACATTTGCATATGTTTGAAGTTCTATTGTTATTATAAAAATGAATCATATAATCAGCTAATCAATACATACACACACACACAACATACACACTTCTGATATCTTTCAAAAATACCATTTTCTATGGTTTAAGACAGAGCTTGAATAAGTGGTCTATACTGGGTTATGCCATACAGCCACTTTTCCCACTGCTTTAACAACCCCCACACTTCTACATGTCCATACCACCACTTCTAAATTGCTATACTCTAACTTCTAAATTTCCATACCACCAATTGTAAATCTCCATGCCGCTACTTGTAAATCTCCATGCTGCCATACCACCGTCTCCGTAACACAACACAAGCCATGTGGTTATATTCGCAATTGTGATCCATGACAACAACCAAAATTATAAATCAGTAGCAACCTCAATGAGCAAACCATTATAAAATTATAAGATACGAGCCCTTATTATATACAATGTAAAGGGTACAGATTTATGTTATAACATGAAGCTGGTAGACCAACCAAGGACTAAAAATCTATTTTACCAATACACTTGACAAACTTTAACAACAGTTCACTCTAGGCTACAGTATTTACTGTTCACCCGCAGTGTACTTTAGAGAGTGAGGATAGGGTTCTACAATACAGCAGCTAGTGCCCAATAACATCTGGTCTGCCAATCTCTTGAGTGCTAGGCTGTGCACAGAGATAGTGCAGAACTGCTGTCCAAACACTAAATGAGACTACAGCACATAAATACAACATCTATTGTTTTATAGGTACTAATTGTACGAAAGAGAATCAAATATATATACACAATTTGGTCTCGATTTCTGTTTATTCTGACGGAGAAAGCATCTCAGCTAAACATGCTCTTATCATTAAGGAACCATCCTGACACAGTAGTTACCTGTGCAGCACAGCCAAGTGCAGCTGGGGAGCTCAGCTCTTCAGGCCCACTGACAGCCAGCTGTACATTTTGGAGGCTGCCATGTTGTCTCCGACAGATAGACCTCGATAATCAGCTCATAGTGCAAGCGCACATGCCACGATCATAGAGATAACAGACTGGAGCTACCCTTGTTGGAAAGAAACTTGTTTGACAAGCTTTCCAGCCCAACGCTGGCAGTGGGTGGGGGCCGTAGGAGGCACAGAGCCCGCAGGATCCTCTAACCCCATGGGGTCCTAGGCCGCCAATTTACTGTCAATGCCTTGGGCCGCCTCTGGTGCGGATCTCATTCCGTACAAATGAGATCAATACAAAGATCCATCAATGCTTTACTCCTTATGCACAGAATGCAATGTGCATAAATCGACTGGTGCTATTAAGTGTGGATCTGGCTCTATGTGACTAATTTATTCTTAGGTTCAATCTATATGCTAATGGGGCATCCTCACCAGAAACAGCTACTTAGGAGCTATAAATTTACTAGATATAAAAAACCTATAGTCTGGTGTTAATGATAAAAATTATCCGTACAGCCATCTGATGATCAACAGCAATTAATGAATTTTTAAAATAATCATGCATATTAACATTTATTTTATTTAATTAGATTGTCATTTATAACTATTGATCCCAATTTGAAGGTTAAAAGTTTCTTAAAAAATACTTTGCAGATATTTCATACTTACTAAATGCTTACACTTTGTACCATCTTGATATAAGGATGTATAAATGTAATGAATATTCTTCAGTATTTCAACAAATGAGCGTTATTGTTATTGCTGTCCTCATGAGTACTGTTTGTACTTGTTAAATTATATATTTGTGTTTTGTTTATTCTTAATTACCACATATACTTCTTCTGTTGGTTCAATTATACTATCACAACAATGCTTTGTAGCAAAACCTGAACTGTGACATCAATGAACATTTTAGAGGTTATATTAATCATCCTGTTTTGCAATCTCCCATAAGGGAAGCATTGCATAGAAATGTACTGTTTTGTTCAAAATAGAACTATATCATTGACAGATCGACTTAGTAATCTTTAAGCTACTTTATTTGTTTGCATAAATTAAATACTTATGTTCTGGGCTTCATCAGGGCCGCCATCAGGGGGGGACAGTCAGGCCTACTGTCCCGTGCCCAACTGTTCCCCCACAGAGAACCAGACGATGCTGAGGGAATACAGATGGAAAGCTTCCTTGTGGAAGCTTTTCATCTGTGTTTCATCTGTTGTAGCAGGCTGCCTAAACCCCCCGAAGTTCAGGCAGGCCTTCCGTTCATCTCCATACTGACAACGTGACGCCACGCCTGTGTGACGTCATGACTTCAAGGGGGGCCCGGGACTTCCAGGGACCCTTACCAGCTTTTACTAAAGCTGCACACAACTGTTTGGAAGTGTTTCCCAACAGATACAAAACTAAACTTTCTCCCTGGGGTTTATAAAAGACATAGGATAAATGCTGATGTTGACTTTGATTGATTTTTCCCTTTTTTATTCTGTATCCCTACTGTACTATTTGTTCAATAAAAATTATTGATGTTAAGAGACATAGGAACCTGGGATCAAATGTACAGTCCCTCTACCATTTTCCCTTGAACCTATGACTATATATATAAAATAATAAAAAAAAGGTGCAAATATGCTGATTGATCAATTAGGGGTTTTTTAAAAGAAGGTTTTTAACTCTAATCAAGCTCAGTTATGATCCTTTTGAGGAAACTTCCAGAGTAGGTATTGAAACACATTACAGTGCTACATGCTGTGCCTTCTATCACAGGCAATTCTGTTGAAGGACTTTTGTTCTTTTCAACCAGCTATTTGTATGATGTCAGTTGCATCTAGAATTTTATATTAAGCTTTTAAGGCACACAATGCCATCTGTAAACTGGCTTCAAAGAATTCCTCAATCTAGCAGCAGTGATCGAACATCGTCAGATGAAACCATCCAGAGACAACAACTACAGGCTCACACTGTGGAGCTACTTCCTGGCAATGCTGACAATGGTCGAATACTTTGGCTTTGGAATTTGGTGCCACAAAGATAATCTGGATGCCATATACTGCACATTAACTTCTTTTATACCATTCGGATTTAGGCTTTGTAAATGAGGATTCATTTATGTTATTCATTTATTTTAAGACATTTCCACAATCTTTAATAACTGATAGTTTTATTAATAATAGCTAAACATACTCAATATGTTATTTTATACAGTTTTAAACTACTGTGGGTTAGTTGCCCAGTGATATTAAAACTGTGGGAAGTTGCCCAGTGATATTAAAACTGAACAATGTAAAAAATTGCGGTCAGCGATGGAAAAACGAATCATCTAAAATGAGAAAGATATTACTAAAAAGTATTAATATTTATTTGCATCAGTATAATAATGTAAAATGATCCAACACATACAGCATTGACTATTTAAACATGTGGCCATATATACAAAGTAAACAATAATATTCATTTCACCCCCCACCCCTGCAATTCAACGTGTTTTTGCCAATCATAAATTATGAGTAAGTCAATAGTGCCTAAAGTCTGGATCTAGTGCCTCCCAAGATGTAAATGATCCAAACTCTGGCTAGTGAGGAAAGGGAGGTTGCTTGATTTCTCCAAATGGTTACAAGCGCTTTCAATTGAGCAAAGCACTATAGGTAGCTTACGATTCTTCTTCACATTATTAAAACTAAATACAGCGTTGCCACCATAAATGTTGTTTCTTAACATTCATCCTCTCTGTAAACTTTAATTCTTGTATTTGCCACTGATCTTCATTGCAAATTAAATGTGTCCACCCATTTATTCAGTAATATATGTTTGGATAATCAAGGTTGTACGTATTGCATACTTTAAAACATTGTTTCCTATTTTGTTAACCACATTGGAAGAAAGCGGTTTTGTGGTTACTCAATTGACCAAGATTCTTCTTCACATCATTAAAGCTAAATATAGCATTGTCAAAGTAAATGTTGTTTCTTATCATTAAACCTTGCTGGCAATTTCTTTATACTGACTCTGCAATCTTTGTCCTCTGCGGGTATAAGGGCATAAAAGGGAAGAGGTAAGAGAGCAGGTTGAATAACAGAATGCTTGTATAGTAACATAGTTGAGGAGGTTGAAAAAAGACACCAGTCCATCGTATTCAACCTATTTTGCAATCCTAATCTTATAATCATTAAATTAATCCAGAGGACGTAACATACAATCAGGTTCAATATAAAAAGCTCCCTCTTCCTCTAAAAAAATATCTACAATTTCTTAGATATATCTATGGAATCTGCCATATAACCTCTAGTGGCCAAAAAAAGGTTGACCTTCATAAGAAAAAACAAATGTGAGGAAATGGACAATGGTGTTCTTACACTGAGGTGGAGGCCATATACAGACTGGATAAAGGTGGAAATCAGGCCACTGTGGGACCGGAGAACCGGGGAACCGGAGTATACTACAAGCAAGAGTCGAACAAGTGCTGCACAACTCTACTCACATNTACATCTGTTTTCTATCTTAAGGACTTTTACAGTTATACTTATAGGCTGTTTTAGTGATTTCTCAATTGTTTAATATTTAGAGCGCATCCCTGAAGTTACCCAATATCTGTTATATTGTGGTTTTCTGTATTTGGGGCGATTGGTGTGTGCCCAGGGTATATTTTGGGTTTGCTGCTTGTGTAGGGCGCCTACNACTAGAGGGTTTTTTTGACTAATGGTGTTGGGCTCTACATATCTCTATACCAGAGCATGAAATCCCAGGCACAGTGCCATATTTAAGTGCCTTACTGAAGCAGTATAATAAGGAGAGGAGAATCTATAATATCACAGATGGCAATATTACAGTGATCAGTCATCAAGGATTTAGCTGTCTGTCGGATCAACAGTTGCTAGTAAATGTTTCTGGGAAATAGATTGAAAATAGTATAGCTTTTAATATTGTTTTGAGCTTATGCTTATTTTTATCTGTGTAGTTGATGTATTTGATTATATAATCAATTATAAGAGGTCAGTGTCACCCTAATGAGCTCAGGCCTGCAACTCCAGTACCCCCTTGATTTCAGGGGACTTTTGTTAGTTTGCACAGTTAAGGGCTTTTTAAATATATTTTGTGCCAACTTTGCTGATACAGATGAAAAATTGGGTTTCTCATTTATATATGAAAAGTCTGACCTTTTTTAGACTTTATTCCTACCTTTGCTCTTCTTCTCCTCAAAATATGCTGATATGTACAAAATAGAAATTCGGTTAGTTACCTAGGAAACTTCAAATATGACACACATATTAAAACTATTAAAAGTTTTTTCTACTTTGCAGACTTCAGTTAAGGTGCTAAATGGAAATGTTGAATAATGAATTAATATATGAATAATATTATTGAAATCCTGTGCTGAGACATGAATCAGACATGAACATATTTTTCCATCCATTTCATTGCTTTCCAGATCAAAAACGGGAGCTACATCTCACTTACTAATTATCGTACTTCTCTAGACCAACCAGTCAACTGTTAAGTCTAAGTTTAAGTCCTCATAGCCATGTAACTGTATATGTGAAAAAATGATTTTGACAAAACCGTCTTATAGGTTAACAACTGTTTCCACAGGATTTTTCGACTTGGTGGACGTACTGTATATTTCTCCAGTATTAAATGACCTGACCCTAGGTGTTCTATTTAAATTTCTGCATACATACAAAATGCATTCCCAAGAGCCTTATGAATTTGTTTTACCATTTCTCTACATCAAAATATTCCCCACTGAGATCAAGGAGAAAATATTAGTTGATGACAATGAAATACCTTTAGAAATATAAAAGGAATAACAAGATGAATTACCTTATGAAAAAAATCATAAAAGGAAGGAATTATAGCTATGAAAAAGAATGAGAATAAAAATGTACAACTTAAATGATTATACAGTACTCTTATACTCAAGAAGAAGATGCACTCCTCAAAAAAGGGCTAAAGTACCACCTACCAACAAGTATAATGGATTCAATACCTATATAGACTCGCAGAAGTTTGTAAGGAGACTAGCATTGNAACACTTCTTCAAGCCTAATAAGAACCAAACAGAAATACCAGAGGAGATGCACCAGAAGGCCATCCTCAAACAAAATACACTTTTAACATTAATACAGAGGGTGTTTTGTGGAGTCATTTACAAAGATTGTCACCAAAGAACTGACAAAATTAGAAAAAAAAATCCACNACATCTCAAAGAAAGAAATTCAAGCCCTGAAAGCAGAGAGAGGAATGATGTCATCAGTAAACCCGTAGAGTAATAGAGTGGAGACGTCATCCAAAATTTGAATGACTAGAAAAACTAAGTGTACTGACAGTTGAATGATACCACTATAAACAAAAGATTGACGTGTAACCCCACTCTGGGATTCATTAAAGAATATGAATTTCTTCATAACCCTATGATTCTGGCTTTATACACTTTACTTAAGATTCATCAACATAACACCTGCCCACCAGAGCGCCCCATAGTCGCTGGTATAAATTCCATCTCGTCTAAACTTTCGGAACTTATAGACCGGGTACTACAACCTAAAATCACAGCCACCAGATCATACATTAAGGACACCAGAGATACTATACAAAAAATGGAGAGTCTGGTATGGCAGAATGATTTGTTTTTGGTTACAGCGGAACTCACATCCCTGCATACCATTATCAAACATGAGGCATACAGGCAGTAGATTCCTTCTTTACTAACGGAACTCCAGAATATAGAACCTTTAGCAGTGTTAGCATAAGGTTCATGTTGAAATGACATTATTTTTTTACACATTTTATTAGCAACTCACGGGTACAGCTATGGGGGCCAGGTTGGTGGCCAGCTTTGCAAATTTGTTCATGGAACATTGGGAGAGTAACAACGTCTGGNAGAAACATTATTGGGGGCGGACTTGGCTGCTTGGTATAGATATAACGTTGACGTGATATTCATCTGCTGTTTTTTTCTCATCTCAATTCCAACAAGAAGAACATTCTTTGTTGTTGACTGTAAAAGGCTTTTACAGATGCAGGATGCTGAATGATCCCTCTAAAATCACCTCCTTCAGGAACAACCAATCAGGGAGAGTCTTCACAATTGAATATTTTAGTATGCTAATTCATACTAACTGCTCTACTGCTTGCATATCATTTAGGAGAGACTTGGTTACCCTACAGTATATGATCTTTTGTGGATGCTGTGATTCTTAATGACTCTTTTAAGGTCACTTTTAAGGAATTGTGTGTTACATCTTATATTGAGTGTGAGGTCCAGGAGTGAGCCGAGTAGATTGCAACTTTTATTGTATCATTTTGTAACAATTGTTTCCAAAAATGGAACTTTCCAATGACACTTTGCAACAATGTCCTATTACTATGGTGTATTTTTATGTTATATTTTCCCTTTAAAAAATTCATCAGAAATGTTATACCTTTACTGTCAGGATAAAATCAGGACACTTACACTTGGCAGGTATATGGACTTAGACATTATTTTTACTTATGTTGAATCTCTGATTACTTGCAATACTAATGTTCTGGGATGTTAGACTTATAGTAACCTATAGTAAGCTTGCCTGTTCCTGGCTTCCTCGATAGAATATTGTGCTTTCACTAGTATTCTTGTCCTGCTGCTTCATTGCTGTTTTTTTTTAATTTTCTACTGTCTACTAGTGTATCATTTCCTGGGCTGTTTCGAAGTTTGTATTTAATTCACCCAGTGATGTGTGACTGTTCCTCCTTTGGGGTATGCCTTGCAGAAAAAAAGTGTTAGCTCACTCCCCTACATAACAAAACTCTGCATTGCTTCGTACAGCATTGGCAGAAATAAGCAGCACTTGCTTTCATATGTTTCAACACCAGCAAAGTCCTGACTATCAGGACAGTGACCTACAGTATAAAGCAGCATTTTCCAAGCAGCCTTTTCAACTATTACAGGTAAAAATTTCGAAAAAATGAAATTAATTAATATTAATAGTAAATTAATTCATATGAAATTAATTAACAATTCATCTGTTCATCTTAACTACAGACATTTCCAACCATGTAAAGTCACCATGATATACAATACTGAAATCACAGTGGTTGCTATGCAGCACAATATCCGCAATATAAGGCAAAGAGCACACCAGTGACAAATACAATTTAGACAGTAAACAGTCAATTAATGGATTGTTTATAAGTTTTATTAATGTACCAAGAAAAAGTATCATTTCATATTCAAATTAATGAAAGCCATAATTATATAAATATAAATAATTAAAGAGCATTTTTAAAATCAGGTCAGTGATTGATGTTTCACATTTCTCATGAACACAATAAGATATTAAAAGACAATGATAGCATATTATATAAAAATTTTATTTGGTTTTATGTACTCTAAGGCAAAATTTCCATAATAGGAATAGGATAACTGTTGTTGAACTCTTGAGGTCTCATAGCAATATAAAAGATGTTTCAAGTTCAGTATTAGTTTCAAGGAAGAGCCTCTGGTGGATTGAGAAGTTCTGCAGAGTAGTTGACTTTATTGACTCATTTGACTTATAGGCCAGCGTCCTGATCAGGCAATCTTTTTTTTTTTATTAAATAATAATGTAGCTAATTGATTATGCTAATTTTTTTTATACTTCCTCTCCCTTAGGAGAAACATTTCAATAAATATTTAAATATGTGCCTTATGTATTTGTAAGCTTTATTATCACAAAGTTTTACCAATAGCCTTGTGTCCAAGACCCTAACTAATTCAATGAACTTTAACATTTTGAGGTACTCCAGCTGGCCAATACTCTCCATTTGATCAGTCAAATAATTTGGATCATGAACAATTCATTTACTTTCTTTAGGTATATTAAAGGTAAGGAACAAAGGCATGGGATAACTTATCAGGCACAGTGTTCCAAATTCAAACATTAAACTCAATACTACAGTTCTGAAATAGCTGTTGCAGTATTGTACTGAAAATATGTTCTATGTACAGTAATGAACAAATTATAACTTATCAGGGACTTCAGAGAACGGAAAGGGTAATGTTACTTTGGATTTAGTCAGAACGTTTTGGGATTCCAATTAGATAGCAAATGCTTTGACAATATAAAAGTATACAGAAAATAAATGGAAANAAATAATAAATAATTTTGTGGCATATGCGGAATGTCATGTCCAGGAGCACTTACCCCTAGCAGATAACTTTAGGGTGCAATACTGAAAACCTATTTGTGTGTTAAG
The DNA here is from genome assembly GCA_016617825.1 of Platyplectrum ornatum. Classification (NCBI taxonomy): domain Eukaryota; kingdom Metazoa; phylum Chordata; class Amphibia; order Anura; family Limnodynastidae; genus Platyplectrum; species Platyplectrum ornatum. Next base: position 32,112 of record JABWIB010003944.1, read on the forward strand.
TGTTTACATTATATACAAGTGCAAGCAATGCAGCTCTCAAACAGAGGGACGACTCTGGAAGGATCAGTTCATCTTCCATAAACACAAGTATTTAACAGCCCATATGTGTTTGACTTTTTTCTCATATGATTTTATTATTTACTATGTTTTCTTCATTGCACAGCACAAATATTTGATGTTTATCCTCATTCCGAACNGTTTGGCAGCTGTGAATGAAGAGCCCTGAGGCTCCATCACTTTTTTGAGGAAGACGTTTGATGTATTTGTTGTGAACCACAAATTTGATGGGCTTTGAGGTAAGGTAAACTGACCTTGACTAATTAAATTTAGTTTATGACAATTGGGTTTTGTGCAGGTTTGGAAAAATGGTGTTACACAATGAATTTAAAAAAAAAAATTCTGATTCTGTAAATAAATGCACAGTTAATCAGAAATGAAACAAGCACACTGGTTTACTTTGTCTTTCATATAAACACAACAATAAGAAAGAATATTAAAAGGATCAGTCTGCAGTGAGCTTACACACATCTGAAGATATAATTAGCACTGGTGTATGATGGTATACAGGTGAGATTCTACTATAACAAAACACTGATAGCTACATTCTAAGAATGAAATACATGAAAGAAGAAAGAGAAACACTGTAATAGATTCACTTATTAAAGAGATTGTTATAAACCTGAGGACTATTTGTTGTGTTTTATATGTCCCTTATGATTCTGTTATTGTACTTCAAAGTGAGATCTAGCTGAACATCTCTCCTGCAGACCCATTAAGATCCATCAGGTATCAAAGCCTTGTTAATTACAGAACAGCGAATGACTCTGGCACGGGAGATAAGATTTGACATCAGACAGGCTGCCCAGGAATTATATCCAAACATGTTGGCAATGAAGTTGAATAAAGAAGCTGTGCTTAGTAAGATAATATGCTCAGTACTTTAGCTTGATATCTTTTACAATTATTTGTAATTTATTTTATAATGTTCACACGCTACACCTGCNTTGCCTGTGCAGAGATAGACACGTTAAGGGGCTGAATTCACTGTGATTTTCGGGGGGCATGCTCAGAACCCAAAAGCAAGTTCACCAGACCCAAAACTGAGTGCAGACAGAAACAGCACAGTGTCAATGTTACTACTGGACAGGAACACTAATAGGAGGACCTGTGGAAAGGCATGGAGACACCTGCCTGGTGTCTAACCAGAGCCTCTATTGGTGAGGTTGGGCCAGTAGCGGCAGGGCAGAGGCAGGTTGCGGCCCCAGACTAAGCCAACCCCTAGAGAACCAAAGGCCCTGACAGGAAACACTGTGCTAAAGACACAAAAGAAGAGAGAGAGAGAGAGAGAGAGAAATGAGTAAGCAGATGGAGACCAGAAGCAAAAGGGTTAAGAGGCGTACAGAAGGTAAATGTGCAAGGAGTTTGAGACCAGCAGAAAAAGGGTTAAGTGGTGAGCTAAAGGTAAATGAGCTGGAAAATGGAGACCAGCAGAGAAAGGGAATTAGGAGGAGAACTTAGACAAGGCACAAGGGCAGATAACCAAAGCAAGGAACACTAGCACACAAGGCAGGAGCAAAAGAGTGACTAGGCAGCGAGAGAGCAGAGAAGCTATAACCCACAGTGTGGAACACAGCTGCGGGATTAATAAAGGGAGGACAGCCAATGGCAGAGTGAGGGCTGGACAGGAGGAGGAGCAGGCAGGGAAACAGACAGCTGAGGGGCGGAAGTGAGGGTGGCTGCGTCCTGTTGCTGGGTAACTGAATGCAGCATGAGAGAGAGAAAGAGAGGCAGCTAAGACCTGGGACGGACCTGCTGCTGCCTCGTACTGACAGTCAAAGCAATTTCACAACACACATTCAAACATTAAACATACATACCTCCCAACTTTCCCCAATTTCAGCAGGACAGTCCAGCTGTTGTTGAATAGACTAATCTTCGGCTCAAACTATGTTTTTAGAGCTAAAGTCCTCCCTTCAGGAGGAGAATTGCCTACCTCNCAACTTTCTGGGGGGCGAGATTGGGATGCATAAGTTCCACCNGCAGCCCTGCCCCTTTTAAAGCTGCAACCATGGCTAATTTAATAACATTTAATATAAATACAGAGTTTGACCTCTTAACAGGACAAACAGGGAGGCGGGAGGGACACCGGGACAATCCCTCAAAAGCGGGTCTGTCCCGCTGAAATCAGGACANTTGGGAGGTATGGAACTGAATCACATAGTNACTTATAAAAGATTCCAGGCACCAGACATCTTCTGTATCCAGACATAGCACCTGATTGGGATTATATATTGCTGTGCAGTTTAAACATCAGACACACATGACATAGATGATTTTACGTGTCTTTAAAGAATAGATTCTAAAGACATTGCAATATATAAAGCATCAAATTCATCTGACAAATATCTGCATTTATTCTTCAAATTAAATAAGGGTCATATAATAGCATCCATTTGTAAAGGTGGAAAATCCACATTACACATATATGTTTTTGTGTGTCTGCATTTATAGGAACCCTTTTCTGCTTGGTAGGCTACATACACAGGTCACAGCTAGCAGGTATGGGAACAATATTGCGTTATNCGTCTATAGAACAATCTTGCCTTGGCGCGGCATGTAACGGGCTGAAAGTCCTACAGTTCCTGTGGAAGAATGACAATATTACCGAGTTCGTTCTATGTTTTGGCTGGTGAAATAACGCAATAAGTGAAAATGTTTTTCTAAAGTGCGTGGAAGACTCTAATTACCCATCCTGATGAATACTGCCGCAAGCACCAGGGGCTAAACTTTTTACTTAGTACAGTTTCCACTGTNTGACTGCTCCTCCCCACTCTGCTCATATATTCTTTTGTCATTGTGGGGAGGAAGTCTGTGGCAGNATCCCAGCTGCTNGCAGCTGCGCACATGATGTGCCTGCGCAGAAGAACNCTATCATGGCTGCTGCCTAGCAGACGGGACAGCGTTCATCTGTGCAGGCAACTTCATATGCTGGTCGCATTGCTTGCAGCGCCCCCTGTAAAGAATTTACCACGGCGTCACTTAAAATGCCTTTGTGTAGATATATATATAAAATATTTATTTACAGTGCGCAGTACAGTATGTATATGCATATGTATGCATTGATCTTGTCTGTTGTCCCTGTATCCTACATGCTGTACTTTTGTGTGTGGCTTTGTATTGCAAGTACCTTTGCCACAATTGCTGCCTGCCAGTACGAAACGCGCAGTGCTTTATTATTTTTGTGTTCTTCTAACTGTCAATAAATGTCAACACTATGGCCTGATCCAGAGATGCATGCAACATGAATGCAGATATATAAACACACTTGCAACTTCATCCAGATTGCTTGNATAGTGTCCTGTCCACACTGTTACTGAAGACTTCCACACTTCAGAGCAATCTGTTCCTACTATGCCATCTGTCCCTGGATCTTAGTTCTATTTAAGATAATACAGTAGGTAGGAGTCCCAAAACAATAAAATGATTATTGGTAAGGAATGAAATAGCACAACATGATCAAATTAATGCAAACAGATATTATGAAAAGAAAAATAGCAAAAAAAAAAATAGCTTCAAGTATATTCTGCCATCCAAATGTAGCATGAAAAGATACAGGTTACAGGTACACTGGTGAATGTATTATAGATCAGGAAGCCAGGACCCTGCCGTATCACAACATTACTAGATAACAATATTCTCTTTTTGTCCTCATAAATCTTTCTGTAATGCCTTTAGGCTTCCGACACTATCTATTATCACAGACACCTTAATATGTTATTAAAATAAGATGCAATGATGTTACATTTAACTGGCATCCCAACCACATGTGATGAAACATACTTAAACAATGACAGCTGGCGACTTATGCAAATTTTTACCATGTTTCATTTATATTTTTAAGTGCCCTGTCCCTGTAGTGACTCCTTATCTTTGTAGTGCTGTTTTTGAATTTTTTTTCAAATATGTATTTCGCTCATCGGTCTCTAGGGAAGTAGCAGAAGAATCTGTGAATACATGATCCAGTTTTTTTGTTCAAGTCCATACTATGGTAATGTGCAGGATTTGAAGATNGGAGAGATGCCAGAGATTATTGAAGGAGAAAGAGTAAGTGTGTATCATGTATCTATAGTTGGCTACATATAGTAAACTGGTATTTTCTGATCTTTTAGCTGCTTAGTATAGAACCTACTGGGAAGCAAAACAAGAAGTCCTGGATGTCCAGAGAAGACCACAGTGGTGCATGATGCTTTCCATGATAAAGAGAAGCCACTTCAACTGGGATAAGTGCTATTATTTCCACATATCCTTGCAAGGTACATTGTGATCTGGATCCAGTGTATGGATTGAACTCAGTTACAAGGCAAGGGTTTCTGAAATCATTTGGTAACCAAGAGTAGCCATAGGAAACTTCCCCAGTAGGCTACTGGTTACATGAGGCTGTCCAGGCACTGTCTGGGCTGCCTCTAAACAAGAGAAATACATTTTAAAAAATTAATACAAAAAAACTATCAGGCACCAGTAGGGGGAAGCCGTCGGGGGCATCATTCAGCACTGTTTGTGCTTAACATACAGACGTTGTATTATCATTACCCTAATCAAGGATCATATATTGTGCAGCGCCTGTGTATAAAGTACTTATCTTGTAATATATTTATTGTCTTGGGCCATTGGATAATTACACTTAGATGCTAGGTTGCAAGCACATTAAAGTGTTCTTACCAACACTGATTACCCAATTACACCTTATGATTAACCCTGTTTTAAAAAAAAGCAAACAAACAAAAATAATATATATATATATATATATATATATATATATATACATCTACCAATAATAGTCACACCCACATGAGGCCACTTTGAAAAAAAATCCAGGACCACTTTTACATAAATAGATATAGAAAGAGGAAAATGTAATAAAATGGAAATCAAATACTCTTTTACACTAGTTCTCTTTCACTTGCATTATTGCTTCGGATTTGAGTCCGCATGTACAGTGCATGCTCAGTGTATTGATTTACATGTGCCTCTGGATCAGNCATAATGAACAACTTAAGAACACATTAAGAAGTCTTACAATGTAGTCTGCAAGTATTCCCCTATGAAAAGAGTAAATGGACAAGGCAGTGACTGAGAAGAATATATGGTGTCCAGTCCAACAGCACAGAGCTTTGAACTAAACAATTTACATAAACTGTGATATTTGTAGGTAGTGTCCAAGTCACAGCATGCATTGAGCATGGCTGAATGACTTACTTGGGCTTTATCCTCTAAGGAAAACTAAACACAGGAAATCAATTATGTTTTGTTGTCTCTGATCCAATATCAATCTAACAGATGGTTACAGTATAATGTGATGTAATCTATTCAGGCTGAAATACAATACTCTTTCACATTTTTTCCAGATTATTTAAAATCACTGCACAATGTGCCTTATGCTGAATTATAAGAAAAGCGAAAAAGGGGCCAATGTACATCTCAGACACATCATGCGGCAATGCACTGAGAATGCAAAGAGAATGCAAAAAAAAACACTGAGCAGGTTTTATTTGTGTACTACAATTTAAATCTAAGGCACCTNCAACTCAACCAGGGCATTTACTTTTTAACCCCTAACCTAAGTANAGTGTTTAACCATGAGTCTGTTGTTTTGTGGGTATAGACCTTGCTGCAGAATTTCATTGCGACTACGACCCCTGTTGGCATCTACAGGTGTAGAACAGTGGTTGGTGTCACTGTGGCAGAGGGTATGNTCCATGGTAAACCAAAAAATTACATAATAAGACTAATATCACAGTACATAGAAACAAGGTACATGTCTTTGTATGGGGAAACCAGAGTGACCCAGAAAAAGTAAGAGTCCTTAGTATTAAAGGTAGGAATAGAAGTACCGGGTGGTACATGTATGAATAGGCCTACCAGGTGATATAGTTACAAATATATGTACCAGATAAAGATGCGGCACAGCACAATCCACAGTAGCAGAGCAGCTGAAATTAGAGTGAGACTAACTGGCAGGGGTAGCTAGATAACAGGTAACAGTTAGACAGCTTATCTTGCCAGTAAATGGTAACTGAGCATGCCAGCTGCCTATTAATACCATATTCAGATTACCACCAAAAATTTCAGGAAATTGCTGGGTTGTCTGAAATTTCCAGGTTTTTNTAGGAAATCTGAATGGCCCCTTCTACGAATGTTTTTTATTTACCCAGGTCTTAGACGATGGTAAAAGGGAAAGCTAATTCCAGGTAATTCCAGGTAAGAGTCTGAACAGTGCCTACCCAGGTTTTTCAAACCAGAGTATGTCCATAAAGAGTTGATTGGCTGTGTATACAACATGATTGTTGTTAACCAGCCAATCACAGTTTATATGCTGTTAATTTCCAGTTTCTTCTAATGATCTACCCAGGTTCAGTTTAAATGTTACTGAATTCCCAGGTCAACACTGTGATCTGAACAGGGTAGAATTTAAACACAGCATAATAAACCTGAGATAATCTTTAATTGAACTCCCTCTCCACTTTGCATTTGTTGCCCATAGCATAATGCTCTGGGAAAAGCCATACTGACCCATTTCCTTTCACCATTACCTCTCTGTTTCCTAATATTAATTTACTTCTTCAGATTTTAGTACCACCAATGCCCTTCTCCCACCCCAACACTGACACTGATATTTCACTTTAATATTCATATGTATGGTTGAAGAAAGGACAAAGAAATGACACAAAGCGAAGCAATGCAGTATGAGTTGTGCGGATAGTATAATACTTATTCGGTGGCAAAATCGGTATAGAAGACTTTGTTGTTAGGGTTTGTGAAAGATGATGCCCTTTAATTCATCAACCATACATTGCAGTCTGTTTTCAGGGATCAGTGCCAAGAACTTTCAATTAATCAAGAATTAAATTAAATATTCAAAATGTCCCACTAAGCACAGTATGGCATCTAAACATTATAAGTACATGACATTCTAACAAATAAAATTCTTCCTGATTTTATTAATGTTAATATACACAGTATTCTTTGAATGTGTGAAAGTGATTATTAATACCCCAATTCATTTTAGACAGAAATTGTATATATTTTCATCGAGAAACAGAAATGTTTCACATTGGAAATGAATGCAAGTCTATTGCCAAGCTGAGAGTTGATAATAGCTCCATTCATTGTTATTAGCTGTTGACACAGTGTGATCCATATCATTTCTCAACTTGTTCCTTGGCTCCCCTCTGCCACATTTCTTTCTGGCTTCAGTCCCTGAGTCTCAGAAATCCATTCCTTCAATTTAAGAAGAGGAAAAATTCAGTTTTTTTTCTGTCCCCTCTTTCTGGCAGTCCTTGGTGTGCACTTTGGCCTAATTTCCAAAAACTCACTAATAACCATGGTTTTTGTCAGAACGTATGGGGTAGGAAAAATTAAAAAAAACAAATTTCTTACCATCAGGCATAAAAATATTTCTTAGCTTTAAATATTCCCATTTCTTTGGNAACACCTGGTTTACTGGATAATAAACAGTATAGCAGATTCTAATAATTTTTGACAGATGTTAATTTTTCTGTCTTAAAAGCATAATCAAGCTGACAGTAATAAATAGAATCAATGCGTGATAAAAAAAAGATAAATACATCTCAAATGAATCATTTATTACAATATAATTCATGAAATAATTGGAAACACATTTACCTGAAACTTGTGTCTTCTATTGGCATTCTTTTAGTATATTTAAATAAAAAATTTCAGCTGACCGACTGACCCAGGTACAACTAGTCACACAGTATGCCTGGTGCTTTCCTGCCCCCTGCTTCACCTTCTCCTGGCATCTATGTGAACAGGTTTCTCATTGACATTTCTATCTTATTTTAAATGCAAGACAATATGATTGTAAAAGCAAAGTTTAAATTTATTCAGACACCATAGTTTTTTAAATGGCATTGCTCCGGTGTCTGGTTGCATTAAAATAGTGGATTACAAGAAAAGAGATGAGCCCTCTATGTTTTATTTATGAGATGTTCTTCAGATAAATAGGGGGCTTCAATTTCCATCACTGTCAGCCTGACATGTTAGAAAGTGCTAAACTTGCTTCNAAATAATTATAAGAAATAACTTTCAAAAAACATTTAGCTTCCCTGAAGTTTGAAATTGCTGTCAGCCACATTTGAAGCAGTTTTATCTTAAACTGATGCATTTTATGGTCCTGTGCTATGCCTTCAAAGAGGATAAAGGCTTGTCCCTTGCATGTCTGAAGACTGACATNGACAGTCATGTTTTTCCTTTAGTAATCCTTCACGTTACCCACAGTGACAACAACTTTAACTTTCTGCCTGCGAGAAAAAAAAGGAATATATTTATCTATTTAATACATGACAAACAGTTATGCTGTGCATTGTGGGTAATTAAATGCAAATGCAATGCCTGGGTATTGTGACTGCAGCTATTGCCTTGAGGGTTTNAGGACACAGACAGATAGTTTTTTAGTACAGCACCATCCGTCATTGTTTTTTGTCTGTTTCATTTGNTTTTCATTGGTATTATCTTTACAGAACTTACTATTTTCAAACTTGCGGATATGAAACATTTTCTAAAACCAATCTGGAACAAACTAGTTGCTATAAATTTCCTTCCATAAGTGGTCCAAATGGAAATAGAAATGCCAGTTAACTATAGGGAGTAGACACACAGTAGACATCAAATAATATACACCAAATGCTAATGAATTCATATGCTGTTAGAGAGTGCTGCAGACAGTTTCCATCATCATCACTGTGCATTGTTGTTGAGCTCTTCAACATCCGTGATATATTCTCTTCCTGAAATGTGTTGATGTCTAATTCTATTACAGTTACAACTGGATAAACTATTCTGCCCCNGCCAATGAATTTTTAACTTTTAGTCAATGCATGCCCATGATTCAAAAGTCCACAGACAGAGGCTACATATATATTCCTGTTAAATGAACAGTAGGGCTATGGATATAAAAAGTAGTCATTTAGTATCTCCAACTTTAAAGTACGGTATAAAACGTAAGAAATGTAAGTATTAGATGAGTTTCACATTAAAGGTCAAGGAAAAGTGCACAGTGCAAAGCATAAGAAGACGATGAGGTAATAAGTTGGTTGGTCTACTAATGTGTTTTTGTTTCCAGGTCATCGACATAGTAGAAAGCTGCAAATATGCAAAGTAAAAGGTGGTCATCCANAGCAAATGTTTTCGTAAGTACAGANCGACCCACCAAGCCAATAATGTGTTAGTGTCTTGAATGACTAGAAATATTACATTGGTTGATACATCTACAATATTACATAAAGTTAAAAACTTAAAACCGAGCCACAGCACATGTAATTATAAAAACCAATATATTGTACAACTGCATTTTATATTAAAAATAAATAATTAAAAATTAGATACTGTATGTTGATTCCAAAAATCTAATAGGCAGCATAGGTTGTGACAAGAACTCCACCCATCACTTGTGCTTAACACCTGCTTGTGGCCAAGGTACAGATCCTTTAGTACCATAAACATAGCTTAGTTTACAAAACACACCACCCGCAAGTCGTAATGATCAGTTACTATCTATGTACCTGAAATAAGTCTTGCTATCTAAGAACCTCAGTTTTAATTTACATTTACATCCCATTTCAAAATAAATGTCACTCATTTGAAATAGGTTCTAGGTCATTTGCAATATCAAAATGACTTACTTGTCTATAATTATGACTATTGTTAAATAGATTGAATCACTTTTCTAATGAAGTCTATTAAGAATAAAATGACACAGATTGAGTTACAGTGCTCCAAAATGTAATTAACAGCCATTAGTTTCTCAAGTATGGCTCACATAATTTTTTAATAAAAACCAGTAACCGTGAATTATTCTGCTATATTGTAAGAATGACTGACAAAGCTGTAGTTGAACTTCCATCATAACAATCCAGATGGAGGCCACAGCGATATCAACAGACAGCTTACAGCAGATTTGGCTTTAATGTGCTAAAAACTTGATCATTTAGAATTAAATATGCTGATGAAGCTTATCAAATTATGTCCAAAACGGCTAATACTTTTTTGGATATGATAGCACGACATTTATTTAGGCTTGGAACATACAACTTAATGTACTTTTTTTGTTAAACATTTTTATAAATATCTAGCGTTATATTATGTTCTAAATAATGAGCCAGGTTGTTAAACAATAAGAGGTATTTTTAGGCATTGTGGTGTATTATTTGAGGTTTGCAAAAATATTGGCACCATAGCCCTTCCTTTGACCTGATGAAAGGGAAAACAGAAAAAAGCACTTCAGGCACTAAAAGTGGCTTTATACGTAAATCTGTACTGGTTGCCGCTTCCTTTATAGATTGAGAAGATCACTGTGCAGACTGATACCTCAGATGCTGGGATAGGTGCAGTTGTGTCCCAAAGTAAAAACGGTGGATAACATCCTGTACCTTACTGTAGTCACATATTTAATGTGTGTGAGTATGAGAAAAAATATTATATTAAGTATTAATATAAAAGACATGAACAGAAAACATTGAGTTACTCTCTGTAACAGATTATGCTCCTCTAAAGTGTATGTGTAATGGAAAAGAAGAATGTGCTAGTAGGGTACAGACACACTCTGCTAATAATACACAAATACTACCCCATATACATACATGCACACCAACACTTTTATTATTTATTATATCTTCTAATTAAATATATAATATACAGTAAAATATCTATGAATATTATTATCTGCAGTTCTGAATATATTATACACATCTAGTATGTATTATACACATCTAGTATCTAGTATGTATTATACACATCTAGTATACACATCTAGTATACACATCTAGTATAGGCAGCCGCCTATTCAGCCCTCGCCCCCGCCGCTGCAACCATAATCTTCCTCTGCTTGCCGGGGAGCTTTGTTCATGCTTCCCCAGCAGCCGCAGCACTGTTTCTTTAAAGACGCCAGCGTGAGGTCACGCTATATATGTGTGTGTGTGTATATAGATAGATAGAGAGATAGATAGATAGATAACTGTAGATGACTTTGGCCAACATTATCAATGATATTAGTCGTGCTGTGCTTTTTGTATTTGATTAATTGAAAAAAGTTACATAAATCAGTTATCCTACATCCAGCTTGTTGTGCAAATTGGTAATGCGGCTGACTGCCAAATTCTCACCTACTGCTGCCAAATATATTTCCTGCACATCTTTGTGCAGAAACTGCCTGGACCATTTCAATTACATTGAAACCAAGNGCATTGTTATCATACCAGCTCAAATTAAGCTCTTTTGGCACGCTCAGGGACATTTGAATAAATGTGTTTTTCCTAATCATCATTGTAATGAACTTACAGAACATTATGCAAAGTAACACATGCAACTAAGACCCTAATTAAACTTTTGGATTCTTAGATTTTAAAGTCTTTTCTTGCTGATTGCTACACGACAATGCCTATCTACTGACCCCTGACAAATATTCAAGGTGGCGGAAAAGGGAATAGCTTGTAAAAGTCCCAAAAATGGAGAAGATGNGACTCACTCTGCGTTCGTCTCGTGATCGTATAAAATCAGCATCAAAAATTTACTGGGCGAGTTATATTATAAAAAGGTTTATTTTGACATGTTAAATGAACATTAAAAGCCTAATTAAAAATCAAATTGTCAAATTTATAAAAAGACCACGCCCTTAACCTATACTGCGGGACGCAGCCCACAGGGTTATGTGATGGTAAATAACCCAGAATAGTGGGTTTAGACCCATTTTATAATGTCAGTGACGTAGGATATGAAATCCTCCCATTATTTCCTGTTATCCAACTTTGAGATTGAGAGAAAAACAAGTCTATATTTGGTAGTCCATTGGATCTTAGTTATACGTGGCCGGATGTGAATGGACCTATTCCAATCATATTGTGCAATCTTTTCTATGCAACTGACCACTCTGTATAACATTCTTATGTAACAGTATTTTTCCACTGGTTAACTGAACCTGTATTTAGATGATTTAGAATGTAGAATTGAATATATTTAAAATCCATCTTTCACAAGCTATTACATATATATATATATATATATATATATATATATATAATATCATTTATTAAATAATTTAAATAACATACTATGGGACAGGGTGTATTATTTGCAGTGCTTACATATATCTTCTTTCTTTACAGATGACATAAAGCATAAGGAGCATACTCTCAGTTGCCATATCTCCCTATATACAGTGCTATTTTTGAGCAGTACTACCAAAGATATTTTTAAGATGCGCACAGTCAAGAGCAGCCTTCAAAATCATCTTGGTCTCACCTGGCATAAGGATTCTTNCAACCAGACCTGCTGTGGAGGAAGGGGGGCATCTTGTTTTAGAGGTGTTCCACCCACTGTCAAATTGCTCACTACGCTTCTGTAAATAAACTAGAAAGCATCATGGCAGCCTGGGGAGAAGCAGTTAGCAGGTTTAAGTATTTTAGACATTTTAGAAAAGGTATGTGAAGGAGTCAGCAGGAGAATGACAAGTAGGAATCATTTNAGAATTAAATGCAATTATACTGGGGCTAGTTTACTTGCTAAATTAAATGAAATGAAATGAAAAAAAACCTACAAAAAACTAAAAAAGTCTACAAACTCCACAGTGATAACTATTTATTAAACTTCATAACATACAGTATATGTTATAATGGGGCTGATACAGATTTTGTGCGCAGCACAGGTGCAGTTTCTTTTTTTGGCCAAAAAGTGCAACTGTGAATTGCGCGCAACAAACCACAATAAAACGCAGTGCAATGCTCAAACTTCAACCCGCAGTTTAGCGCCTTGCGTCTTGTTGGAATATTGTTTTTTTTTAGTTTGTGGCAAAACTGAATGTAAAATTTTTAATCAATTTCATTTCTTTGCTCATTTGTTCAACTTATATATAATAAATCGCCTTTAGTGATTTTTGGGTAAAGTTATTTGGAAAGTTTCCTTTACAGCACTTGAAATTACATTTTATAGTTTTAATTCTTCACATTTTTTTCATTAACATAAATAAAATAAAAACATAAAATGAAGATGTTGTAGGACTGGTGTCATTTCCGTAGCAGTTTCAAATATAAATGAAATAAGCCACTGAATATTATTATACAGTCCCACAGAACTCGTAGCTGGAAACAATAATGTAAATCATTTGTCAATAAAGTCTGCATTGTCCAATGTTAAAGCTGTTACACGAGTTGACACAACCAAAAGATGCAAGTACTGCACAAAACCAAAGTGCAGGCCAGGAACACTTCCTGCAACTATTTCAAATATGCTGAACTGTCAGCAAAGTATAGCTAATATACCAGTTGCACCATCCCCAGGCACCTGCAAGCAAAAAGCCGCAGAATCCCAACACCGGCCATGCTCCAAATTCTCATTAAAATATCCTGGAACGCCATTATTCGGTGTGCAAAAACACAGAGGTGCAGAGGCACGCAGACCCTAATGTGCGATTCAGCTTTGTGCGTGCATGCACAGTTGAAAAAATGCTAAAATAGGTTGCCAAACCATGCGCAATGCGCTACTCAAGTTTAGCCCCAATGTGTATATATGTGTGAAACACAATATATATTTGATTATATTTATAGATGTTTCAAAATTACACCACCCTCTCCCCAAATATAGTAAAGTACAGTAACAGAAAAAAATAAACCTAATAAAGAAATACAAACACTCATCTCAGGTTCAACTCCAGAGTGGAGACTGGAGAGGAGATCCCTGAAAAACAGCCTTGGCAGACCTAGTTAGTGAATCTAAAATTTTATGAGAGCACTCTACACACTACATAATAAGGTTAATTCTATTGTACTGACTGAAAAGTCCTGACATACATCAGACCTCAAAATGCAAGCTCTCACTCATTATCGGGACAAACTGCTAGGCAGGCGGGACAGCGGGACAGTCTTGCAAAAGCGGGACACTTGGGAGGTATATCAGAGGTGCACCTAGGGGGGTTTCTGGTTGCCTGGAAACCACTTCTTGCATTAGGAGAACAATATCCCTTTCAAAAATGTTATAAAATGGCAGCCTGCTCGACTTCAGTATTTACTGAGCTTACTGTTACCATCTGGCTACATTTTAAGACACTGAACTGTGGACCTCAGTGCTAGGTATTCCCCTCCAGACTGCTGGCATCATTGTCACCTAAGTTACACAGCTGTCTACATGCATGTATGATCAAGCTCCCAGTTTTATTTTACATTCTGGAGAATGTGAGCTCAAATCTGATTGGTTGCTATGGGCAACATCCCCACTTTTTAATCTCCCTGCAATCTCCCTGTTTAGTAAATTTAGGCCCAGGTGTTCATAAACCACTGGTGTTAATGCCTTGTTCATTTCTAATCATTAAATTACTCAAATGTATAAATACGTGATAAACTACACGTGCTCTTAAATTTGGATCAGCTTTATTTAAAATAACTATTTTTTAAGAGTAGAAGGTGTCAAAGTAAATGCACTGCATAGTCACCATTATACAATAACCCCCGAATTCAGCAGAGGATACATGCCAATTGCTTATGATGCTAAATATCAAACTTCAAATGACAGTTGCTTTAATAAAACCTCACATCAGTCAAATGACACTTGTTGAAAAAAAAAATTAGCTTAAAACCCAAAACAAGAAGAAAGGAGAAAAGATGGATAAAACTCCTCTAATTAAAGTCTCTAGACAATACCTCCCGGTATCCCCATAAACAGACCTCTCTTGGTCTACTTCTACATCTACATCTTACCTCCTACTATATCTCATTACCCAATCCCAATCAGGGTCAGATTAAACCTTGGTTTATAAGGGCTTCTAAAGCCAACATATTTTGAAAGTTTATATAGGAGGAATCTTTAAAGAAGCAAAGCTTATCTGGTTATGTTAAAATCAATGCAAGGAGGAGTGAGGGCTGACTAGGCCGGAGGGAGGTTAAGCTGCCTGGTTGTGGCCCGCACAGTAGGGCGCAGCCTAACCTNCATCATGTGAGGGGGAGTGAGGTCAGAGGGGGGCTGACCCCTCCTCCGTGCTCCCTCCCCCTCCCTTTAAAAGAGGCTGCATCCAGGAGGAGGGCCTCTTCATTCCCTGCAGCCTGGAAGA
>JABWIB010003946.1:4717-40768 GCA_016617825.1 Platyplectrum ornatum
GAAATATCCTACAATGCGTTCTTTTAACAATGTTTCTACAGTGTTTCCCCGATAATAAGACCTACCCCGAAAATAAGCCCTACCCTAATTTTTGTAAAACAGTCCAAAATAAGCCCTACCCTGAAAATAAGCCCTAGTGAATTCCCCAGGACTTGGGGGCATGATGGGTATAAAAGCAGGACTGTTTATATAAATCTCTGTCAATGTTAATTAAAATAAGACCTACCCTGAAATAAGCCCTATGGTGTTTTTTTGGACCAAAAAAATAATAAGACAGTGTCTTATTATCGGGGAAACACGGTATTAATTTAGTTGGAAGCATCCTCCCTACTTCCACTTTTATGGAGAGGGAATACATTTGGCAATTTCCAGTCTTCTGAAATGTCTCCTGTTGCTAGCGACTGGTTAAATAATTTAGGTAATGGTTATGCCAGCACCCCTCTAAGTTCTTTTAGTATTCTAGGATGTATCCCAACTTGCCCCATGGAGTTGTCAACTTTTAGCTTTGAGAGTTCTGTTGATACCTGCTCCTCAGTGAAGTGATTTTGGACTGTCTTTTTTATATCTTTAGCATTCTGTTTTAAATGTGGCCCATTTGCTTCTGTACCTTTTGTAAATATTAAACAGAAATAATTGTTAAGATGATCCTGGTTTCATGTAAACCATTGTTCAGCCCAGATTATTACTGTGATGACATCATGGCTGTCCATAAATTAACTCTCGAGAAAAAAGGAATGGTTCTTCTTAGTCAAATGCACACTTATCTTATTGTTTCACACAACGGACACATATAATAAAACCATCATTTATTAAATACTTGTTTAGATCTCGGATGTCTCAGTCAATAGCGAAATTAAATTTATTTAAAAATAAAGATGTCATAGAAATGAAAGTAAGTGGGTGACGGTGGTTCAGCTCTCTCCCCAAGTTATAACCTGTTTTTATATGCAGTATCTTATTGATATTATAATCTGTATTAAGCACTTCAGCCTAGTGCCGACGCGCGTTTCACTAACATTGCTTTGTCAAGGCATTCAAGGGACAGTGCAAGTTTACAAAGCACTGACACCCCTTCTTTTGAAGTGCAATATACTGAAGAAGAGTTCAACTGACACCTTAATAAACATTAGCACTTTATGCAATAAAAATATTCTGCCTTACTTGAACAAGCATTTTCTCCTTAGGATTAAATGTAATATTTAGTATAACACTGTCCATGAGAGGATACCAATAAAAGTGACACAAGTGCCCGTAACTCGTAACTATTTTTGTTTGAGTATCATGGCTGTCCATCTAAAGCAATTATATGAATTTTGACGCCCAGGGGCGGGACTTCCTACATGATTTGCATAAAGCACAGCCTTTGCCGAATTCCTGTGCTCTCGCCTATGGCAATACATAGCTAGTTACAGTCCTGCTTACAATCAGTTCTTCAGTAGCCTAGGCAAAGTATTTCTTCACAATTAAACCAATTGTAGAGTAAACCAACATTTTTTATAACCCTGATAAAAAGCATGCATTGCAGCTTTGAACGTAATTAACCTGAACTCTTCAGTTGCCATCATATTCTTACAGACTGTATACACAAACTATACACAATATGAAAACAGTTCCACCAAATGCATTTTAATGTACATCAAAAACAAAATAGTTTCATGGGAAAACTTTTTCTGAGATGTCTTTAATTTACTGAGTGGAATGCAAATATTTGCCTTAGAGCTGATCTATGGTTGTATTACATTTCAAAGCTATTTCATGAATCTATTTTTATATAACATAGCATATAAAAGATATAAATAGATCCAGAAAATGCAATTTATAATAGATACTATAAATAACAAAAAAAAAAAAAAAAAAAAAAAAAAAAAAAAAAGAAACTGTGTCATTTCAATTAGCATGTTTTCATTGTATACAAGGCACTATGGGGTATATTTACTAATTGTCGAGATTGCAGTGAGAATGAAAAGTATCCGATGGACCTAATTCAGAGTTTACGGAGTATTCAGAGTATAGCGCTCTGTCAGTGCTATTCAAAGCTGAATAGCACACAGGGGAGACGGGCATGCTGTCTGAAATGCAAGAGCACAGGCTCCGGCTTCAGAGTACCCACAAGTACTCTGAACAGTTGAATACATTCTGTCCAGTACTGTGGGGCAGCTTTACCAATGTGATAAAAATTTATATTGTGTTTCTAAAAGGCTGACACTTTGGGAGCTAGACAAGGTGCAGCAAAAGATTTTCTGCCAATTCTCGAACACAAACAATAGTAAGTTAAATGCAAACATGCTTTACTAGAAATAAATTAGAATTCCTACAAATAAACCAATTAAATAAATCTGATATATTATAGTAATTATTATTTCCAGTCCCATAATATACTAAATGTACTTTTTATCTATATTATCATTTTAATAACTGTTCTACTCCCTTATGTATTTTACAAACTTCTGTAGCAAAGCATTATATTTACTAGCATACTGTATAAGTACTAGAGTGTTGGTTGACATAAATTTGAACAATGTTTGGTCTTGTGCAGTGCAATGGATTTATTCTAATAGAGAGAAATTGGAGACACCTTTGCTGTCCAAGTTTTTAGCAGTTTTCTTTATTGAGATTGATGAAATTGCTAGGATGGATGCTAAGATATGCTGGATGTCTGTGTCCTCGAGGACACCATTGCCTCAGAAAGCCCCCAGGAGACACCTTGGATAGACTATGGCGAGTTTTACTGTTAAGAAGGTTGACTTACTCACAACTGAGCAAAACCATGTTGAATAGCCGTAGAGGTAAAATTAATGTTTATGGGAGAATACTTTATTTCTGCATGTTGCACACAGATATTGACCAGTGTTACTGTTACACTGTTATTACACTTGGGCTAGAAAATATCATCTCTCATCTCTAATACTGTTTGCAACTAATGAAATTTACCTCCCCTGCAAATCAACATGATTCTGCACACTTGTCAATAGTACGTAAAGTCTGGATCTAATCCTATGTTCCTTTGTGAAACCCCTTGGAGGAATGAAGTGCACAGGTAACACAGATCTAATGGGAATTGAGATGCTAAGGGAACACATTGGAAGCTTTATTAGAAACCATTTGTATATTTATGCATATGTATTTAAGCAAGCAAGCAAAATTGTGATTATTAAAATCTGCAACTCAATTACCATTGTGAAATGAAGAAAAAAATATTACCCAGATTTCTAACAAGAAATAAAGTTGTGTAGAGTGTTGTAGCACTTTGTTAATAGCGAGAATTGAAAAAAGTATGTTTAGGGAGATGCCTTACTTCTCCAAAGGTGTCCAAAGCACCTGGGTTTATATTGATAACATTGGGGAAGGATAGAGAATGGGTGCTGCACCAGTTTAGTAGGGGGTGTGGTAATGGGTCAGTTGGTAAAGTACGGCAGGATCATGCGAAAAAATGTCACTTTTAATATATGTTATAGTTAGTATCCTGGATGTATGATAGAGTGTGTTTCACAAGTAGACTGAATTAGTAAAGGATGCAGGCTTCCAGTAGTGCAGTGCAGTCAGGTAGACAGGGGAAAGAGTGAGAGAGAAAAACAAATATAGAATAGTATTGCCAATCACAGTGAAATTGGTACTCACAATACTAATGTCTTGCTCTTTTGCATATCACATGTTCTCCCTTTACTTGTTGCTGCTGTTATCTGCTTCTCTGGAGTGAATGTTGTAATATGAATGTTTTAGTATATGTGGTTGTAAGAGGATATAAGTGGTGGAATTGTGGGATGAGAAGTGCACTTTATTGGCAGCATTGACCCTTAATTTACTGTTAAAAGTGACTATTTTGTTTGAGATTTAGAATACCCATATATTTATCCCAAGCATGCTTAAACTGTTCTGTTCACCACTTCTGATGCGCGGCTATTCCATTTATCAACTACCCATTTAGTAAATTGTTTCACACATTTTCTCTCAACCTACCACCCTCTAGCCTATACACATGCCTTTGCATTCTACCACACCTCTTTCTCTGAAAAATGCCACCCTCCTCCACCTGTAGACATCCCTTGATATATTTGAAAGCTGCTATCATATCACCCCTCCCGCTTCTCTGCTCCAAGCTGTACATATTTAGTTGCTCTAGTGTATAGTTTTTGTTGGTCATACCATGTACCATTTTGGTGGCTCTTCTTTGCACTCTCTCTAAAATATTTATATCCTTCTGGAGATATGGCCTCCGGAACAGAACACAAAATTCTAGGTGAGGCCGCACCAGTGCCCTATAGAGTGACATTACTAATTCCCACTTTCTCCTTCTAATTCCTCTCCCTATGCAATCAAGCATCTGACTTGCCTTTCTCATTGTTTTGTTACATTGCCTTGCTCTCTTTAAGTCACATGAAATTGTGACCTCTATATACCTTTCCTCTTCAGTATTTTGGAAATGTAATTCCATTAATTATAGTTATGAGAATTAGGATTTTGGGTCCTAAGTGCATGGTTTTGCATTTTGGCATTAAACTGCACTTGCACATTCTTGACCACACTTGATGTGAAGACTTTAATGTACATTAAACTTTTATTCATGCATATAACAACACAAGAAACAACAATATACAAATACTGTTGTTTAAGCATGCTTGGGATAAATATAAGGGTATTCTGAGTCTCAAACAAAATAGCGATTAAGTTTGGGTTGGTACAGTTTTAAATACACAATGGGGCAGATTGGATGGGCCATGTGGCTCTGCCGTCACTTTCTATGTTTCTATAGAATAATAGAATGTTTTGACTGGGTCACAAAGGTAGTTGATCAAGGTGGGGGGGCTGTGGACATAGCTTATCTAGATTTTTTACATTTGTCACAGTGGAAGAGCATAGACAACACAATAACAGGACGTAATGATATAACACACATAAAATGAAAACGGCAGGTAGGCAGAGGAGCCCAGAAGGAGATCTCTGGAGGCGAGAAGTAGAATATACAGCGGTTGTCAGGGAAGGAGCAAATGGGGCAAGTCAGGAGTCAGAGATATTATGGTTATAGCAAGTTTATGTTGTTGTTAATGTATTACTTTGGACAACGTAATCCTTGTGTTGCATTAATCTCGGAGGCAGTCCAGGGTATGGGTGGCATTAGTATTAGAAGGGTGACCCCACAGTAATCGCGTTTTATACCAGGAAGTACATTGGAAACATTTGTGGATGCGGGAGTGGTGGCAGGTAGAATATTGATGAAGCTTTCCCATACTTTAAAAAGGCGTTTAACTGAGGCTTCTTTGGTTAAAGTGGCCTCCAGCCATTCCATCCTAAAGAGGTGGAAAAGCTTATTTTTGAAGGTAGAAATGTCAGGAGGCAAGGGCAGAATCCAGTGTTGGAGGAGCACTTCCTGAGATTATGCTAGCCAGTTGTTCAAATTTCCTGCTTAGCTGAAGAGAGGGGTCGATTTGTCCAAACACAACCCATTCTGGCTTAAGTGGGAAAGCTTCCAATAAACTTGTAGCGAAGAAGAGTCTGACCTGGTTCCAAAATCTGTGGACAAGGGGGCAGTCCCAGAAACAATGCAGTAGAGTGGCCCGTTTAATCCCACATTTGAGGCAAACAAGGTAGTCTGACAGGCCCATAAGGTGACATCTATGGAGGGGGAGAGAGCCTCTATGTAAAAAATATATTTAGAAGCATTTCTCTGTATGTGATTGCTTTGAGAGTGTGAAAGGAGAGTTCCAAAGTAACTAGGTCATCTACCGACAATGAGGGAAATGTCCTTGTCCAGTGGGATATGGGGATCATTGTGTAGTCGAGGACAGGACGAAAGACAGCATAAAGGTGGGAGATGGTGCCTGGTTCAGTCAAGTGTATGACTGAGTTAACGTAATGTAGACCCTGATGTAGGGTGAAGTTATGGGTGTGGGGGAAGTTTCCAGAATACGAGAGGAGGATTTCAGGGACCGTGTGAGAGGAAGGGTAAAGTCTCGGATAAAGGTGTATCTTGAAGTAGTCTATCTATTGAATGGATAGGCTGCTTCTCTGTTTTGGAAGGCTGGATTGAGTAGGTTTTGTATCTGTGGGTGTCTATACCATTCAGCATATTTCAGAAATATTCTGCAATCCGTATTTATAATGGGCCCATTTTTCCCACATATTGTAGGTCACAGAGGCATTTAATGATGTTTTAGCTGCTGCAACTGATGGGTGGGTCACTATATTTTATTGCAACGTAGTGTTGTAAAAAGATGATTTAATAGGTTTGGTGAATCTGTATTTGAGTGTTCTGCGCACTATTCGCAGTGATGAAGACCTTTCTGGATTTGAGCCAAGTTTTTGTGGGAGATGTTTTCAAGTGATTTTTGACTAACTGTTGATGTAGTGTGGGAGATTGATCGGTCTCGTTTTGTTTTAGCCTATATCAGTGTTTGTTCAGTATTCTTCGTTGGCTTGGTTTTTAAATTGAGAAATAAATAGAATTTTATTATTGGTAGTGTTGTTTGTATTGGTCTTTGGTTTATATGTGAGAATTTGATTTCTGTCTAGGGCTTCAGTGGTTTTGAATTTTTTTTTAATGGTATCCTCAGTGCAAATATTCTGCGCTTTAAGCTCATACATTTTTTTCCTTGAACCAAGTAATTTTTATTAACATTTGTCAACTTTACAATAATTAAGTGATGCCATATATAAAGGATAAACACAACATAAAATTAAGAAAATTAAAAAAATAAAAAATAATAAAAAGGGGAAGAAGAATAGTCTCTACTAACACTAGGAGAGTGCAGCAAGTGGCAAAAGGAACCAAATACAGAGAATGCAAATGAGGAGGTATCCAGCAAGGCCAGGGAACACGCATAGAGTGGCCGGGTTATGGTGCACAACAGGGTCCCATATTTTATAGTATTTCAGGGCATAGACATGGTGTTCCTGGGGCAGAGACTGGTTAACCAAAATGATCCAGTCCCTCGAAAGCGGAGGTTCCACAGCCATCCACCTCAGGGAGACAATCTGTGCCAAGCAGAACAAGGAAAACAGGTAGGTATAGGTTGACCGACCGTACACATCCACAAGGTTAAGGCCAAATAGTCATAAACAAGGGGAACAACAGTTGCAAAGTATCCATTGAGGTTTGCCAGAGCTCCTGCCAGAATTGAATAACCAAGGGAGATTCCCAGAGAAGATACCAAAAAAGTGTAAGAGGAAGCGCCACATTTGGAGTCAAATAAACTGTGAAGAATATATAGGTGGATTTGCTGAAAGCGGAAGAAGCGCAAACATTTATTATATATCTGGAACTGAATATATTTTGGTAAATAGTAAAAACAACAGATAAAAGGTTTGTTACACTATTTAATGACTATTGACTTTTGAGCGAGACAGGAATTTACTTTACAACATCTCTTTACATAAAACGATGCACCAGATCTTGAAGGAAAGGAAGTATGTCTGTTAGACAACCTTACAAATACAAGGGAATGAGGAAGACGTCTTTGTAACAGATAATCACATTAGATCCTTTTTTCAGGAGGTATCTGGATACACGCAGACGAAACAAATCCATGCTTCACTGAAACATGACATACTTGTTTCTATTTCCATAAGGGCTTAATGTAAATAAAGAATGGTCCGTAATTATTTGTGAATTTAGGAAGTAAGTAAAGGTTAGTAAGAAAAAGGTCAGAAAAGCTGTTAGAAAGATATGGACAGATGGGATATAAATCTTTCCTTGTCCTACCACAATACTATGCTTCCATCCTTCTCTGGTCACATGACAAACCTTCCCAACACACATACTCCACCCACGCTACCTATCATTACATACATACAACATCTAAGTCACCCCTCTCTTATCTACCCATTGCATCCAATATACCACTTATATCTTGCATTGTACTCGTGCAAACCCCCTCTACTTACGCACACACTGCTTCTCCTCTCTATCCATACACACTGTAACAATGCTATTCCTCTCCTAAAACACACACTTTGCCTCATCTTTCTATTCACACCAATGCCAATACCAATGCCAATCACCCCCTCCTCTCGACTTACATACATTGCACCCATACCACTCCTGTCCACAAACAGCATCTATGCCATCGTTACATACACAAACTCACACTGCACCCATGTAACTCTTTTTTACAAAATATCAGGTGCTTACTTTGCTTAAGAGCTGAGTCGGGCAGAATAGCAGCAGTTTTTTACTGGGGGTACAGGAGAGGCACGAGGGAAGGAGATAATCTTATGAGGCAAATAGCCATGAAAAAGGAGCATACACAAGTAAAGTCAAATAACAACACGGGAGAAGCTTGGGTTTACACCATTGGTAACACAGATAACCACAGCTCAGTTTCCATCGTCTGCCAGCATTGCTGCCTGCTGCTACAAAGACTGTACAGTGGGGACTGAGCCATGTATATGTACTTAAAGAACCAATACACATATATGTAGTATAACAGCGCTGGTAAAACAAAACACTTTAGATTAAACTGTATGATATGTTCAGTATTTTGATCATTAAGCTCACAGTTCGTTGCGAGTCCTCAATTATTTCTGATATGTCCTATGTCTCCCGTGCCCTTCTCCCGTCCGCGTCCTCGTTGCACACTAGGGCCCGATCGTCGTTGGACTCCTTCCTTTTCGGCAATCTTTTGCGACTTTCGCAGGTTGGGATCTTTCAACTCTGTGGTTTGTATCTCCCGCGTCTTCCTTCTGCCAGCGTCCTCGTGCAATACTCGGTACGTTGTTCACTGGTGGTTGGCGTCCTTCTTTTGCAGCCTCGTTATCGTTCCACCGGTTGTTAAGGAAATACGGAGATATTGGCCACGGTTAATAAACTTTATTCTTTTCAAATGGAGAATAGTAGTATATATCTCCAGTAAAAGACAGTCAACTTCTTACAGACATCAGTTTTCTTTCCCGATGTGCAAAGACAAATTATATTAGCAGCAACATTACATAAAGTGCATACTAAATAAAGTGACTGAGTGCTTCCAGTACATTAAAATGTAATTAAAACCAACGCGTTTCGATTCTACTAGAATCTTTTTCAAGAATCATTTTCAATGGCGCCCGTCCCATCTTAAATATCTGGGCGTTCTGATCACTAAAAAATATTCCCAGTTGTACCAAGCCAATTTTGCCCCGCTGTTTCGCACAGTGAGTCAGGACCTATCACGATGGAGTGACCAATACATCTCCTGGATTGGCAGGATTAATGTTCTCAAGATGAATATCCTTCCCCGTTTACTGTACATGTTCCAGACACTGCCTGTCCCTGTCCCTGCCCAGTCTCTTGCGCAGCTCCAAACGACATGCTCCCGATTTGTCTGGCAGGGGAAACCCCCATGGTTGAAACGCTCCCAACTGGCTGTCCCTGCGGTGGGGGGAGGATTAGGTCTCCCGATCTTCTCTTGTTATTACCATTCTGTCCGTCTCAGTCAAGTTGCTGACTGGCACCTCCCGCCCCGGCACTAAGAGATGGGTCGATATAGAGTCACCTTTCCTAGACTTGAGTTACTTTGGTTGCTGCGTTCCCTCAGGCCAGCCTCCATTACCACCTTCCCCACCCTTCACTGCTCATTTGCGCTATGGGACCGGTTAAACACTAAGTACAGTCTAGGCCCCTACCCCTCGCCTCTCACACCGCTCTGGAATCACTCAGGATTTCCCCTGGGCTCTCACCCATCCTTCAGTTCCCCGTGGTCCCGGATTAATGTTAATAGTTTTGGCCACGTGGTGGGTCCCTCAGCCCCCAAGTCATTCCCAGATCTGCGTACTCAGCACGACCTACCCAGCGCCCTCCTATTTCCCTACCTTCAAATTAAAGGATATGTGCAATCCCAAACCCGGTCTAAGACCATCCGGGATCGCACGGTTTTTGAATCCCTCTGCCAAGGATCGTTGGGTGGCAGGGGTACCATCTCGGTCATCTACCACACTGTGCTGTCCTCTGCCTCGGAATTGCGATTTACCTGTGAAGCGGCATGGGAGAAGGACCTGGGACGTGTTCTGGACGAGGACAACTGGATGACTATTCGTGAGTGTACTGCTAAATCATCCATCAGTACAGCAATTCGGGAAACAAATTATAAGGTATATTCTAGGTGGTATCTGGTTCCTACCAGACTTCATAGGATGTTCCCGCAATCTTCTCCAATTTGTTGGCGCTGCCGGGACATGAACAGCACCTTCCTCCACATTTGGTGGTCCTGCCCACTCATCTCCAGATTCTGGGATTCTGTTCTCCAGCTGCTGTGCGCTTTGGTGCCTTTGGGCAATCTCCAAAGATCCGGTGCACATTCTGCTTAACCTTCCCATCCCTGGTGTACCCCGGATCGATTTGTTCCTAGTGTATCATATTTGTAGCGCTGCTAAACTGCTGGTTGCCCAACACTTGAAATCTGACATGGTCCCCTCGATGCAGAAGCTCCATAACCGCATCAGTTTTGTAGCCTCTATGGAGTACCTGACCAGCCTTCAGCGTAACTCGATTCCCAAATTCCACTCTGTATGGTCTCCATGGTACAGGTTCGCTAACCGGCCACTGCCAGGCACCCAATAGAATGTGCTCCTCCCCATAATCTTATCATTCAGGACTTTATACCCAATGCCTCCCTCAATCCCTATTTCTCTCCTCTTCCTCTCTCTCCCCTGCCCCCCCCCCCTTTTTGCTAGTTGTGGTTTGATATGATGTTTACTGTTTACAGTTTTCTAAGATTGACGCTAGCGGCACCTTTGTTGTAGTGATGTTCTACTGTTGACTTGTCACTGTGTATTTTGTTGAAGCAATTCCTGTCATATTATGTAAACCTGTTTATATGCCTTTGTTTATGCACCAAAAAATCTGTGAATAAAAATAAAGATTCCCCTGAATATCTGAACGCCCTCTCAACGACCTAGCTCCATGACATTGCCCATTGATGCTTCTCTGACCATCCTCTGTTCTTCCCTTCCCTCTCCTTCCCCCCACCCCTTCCCGAAAACCTGGTTCCAAAGGGAGAAAGGGCAGGGCAGTCCTACCAGATAAAGGCCAGGGAGCCAACAGCAAAGTCACAGCAGCAACAGATGGGGGAGAAAAGGGGGAGAAAGGAATGAAGCACCTGAGGCATTCTGTACCATCTCATGAGAACCTTGAACTGGGTCTTGACAACCGAGAGGCCCTGGGAACAGATTGAAGCTCACATTCCCCAGTGTATAAAATGAAACGGAGAGCTTGAATCTGATTGGTTGCTATGGGCAACATCCCCACTTTTCATTTTCACTGCAATTTCACACCTTAGTAAATTTAGGCCTAAGCGAGGGGCACAGCCAGACGTGTTTGAGATCGGCTCCAGGCATGACTGAGTCACAGGGGGGGCCCGGAAGGGTCAGGCGCATGTATTGGTAACAGGGGGACCAGACAGAGTGAAATTAAGGTACAGAGTTCTGTTGAAGACTGGTCAGGTATTCCATGGAGGCGATGAACCGGTGATGGAGATGGGATACTGTGGGGACAGTGCAGGACTCCCAGTGTCTGGCTATCAGAAGTTTAGCAGCATTGCAGATGTGCAAGGCCAAGGCCTGGGCTCTGCGGGGGGCCGCTGGGAGAGGAAGGTAGAGTAAGACGTGAACCAGGTCTTTTGGTGTAGCAAAGGGTAAGGGCATTTATCAATTGCAGAATGGTGTCCCAGAACAGGGATATAAGTGGGCAGGACCACCATACATGAAGAAATGTGCCTATTGCATTGTTACATCTCCAGCAACGCGTGGAGGACTGCGCGAATATCCGATGGATTCTGGCGGGGACCAAGTACCATCTCGTATATACATTGTAATTTGTCTCCCGTATGGCCACGCTGATGGAAGACTTGGCAATTTTTTCTCGGATGGCCATCCAGTCGTCCTCATCCAACTCACGTCGCAAGTCACCTTCCCAGGCCGTTTCACATTTGAATCCTGTCACTGAGGCAGAGACTAGAACAGAGTGGTAAATGGTAGAGATAGCCCCCCGACCCACCACAGATCCAAGGCAGAGGGATTCAAAGGGCGTACAGGAGCAGATGGTAGGAGATCGTATTTGGGATTGGACGAAACCCTTAATCTTCAAATAGGGAAACAGGAGGTTGCCGGGCAAATCATGGAGGAAGCGAAAATCAGGAAAGTACTTGGGGGCTGTGGTACCTGCTATATGGTCAAACCTGGTGACATTAATCCGGGACCAAGGGGAACTGAAGGACCTGTGTGTACCTGGGGGAAAATGCAGGTGGTTCCAGAATGGTGTAAGGGGGGATGGGTAAGGGCCAATTTTAAGCTTGGAGTTGAGGCGATCCCACAAAGTAAATGAGAATTGCAGTGTAGGGAAGCTGGAGACGGAGGCGGGCCTGGAGGAGCGCAGCAGCCAGGGTAAGGTACCTAGGGAGGATACTTGCAGGAAAGCGGATTCAATATCCACCCACTTTTTGGAGCCAGGAGGGAGGTGCCAGTCAAGGATGCTACTGAGGTTGGAGGCGTGGTAATATTGGGAGAAAATCGGAAGGCCCAATCTGCCCCCCACGGTCGGGACCGCCAGTTGAGCATGCTGCAATCGGGGGGATTTTCCTTGCCACACAAATCTGGAGCATTCGGTTTGGAGCTGTGCGAGGGCTGAGGCAAGCACGGGCAAAGGCAGGGTCTGGAACAGATACAGGATGCGAGGGAGGACATTCATTTTAAGGACATTAATTCTACCGATCCAGGAGATATAGTGATCCCGCCAGCGGACCAAGTCCTGAGACACCATACGGAACAGTGGAGCAAAATTAGCCTGGTATAATTGGGAGTAGGTTTTAGTAATCTTGGTGCCTAGATAGGTGAGGTGTGCAGGGCGCCACTAGAAGGGGAAGTGGGATTCCAAGGCTAAAAATACGGATTTCTAAGGTTGTGTCTCTTAGCAGCTCTCTTACTACAGCTTATTGGATATGTCCCCTGCTAACCGTGATGGTTACCTTAACGCCAAAGTTTACGATACTTTCTTCATGGAACGGGCCCAGCTCCATACGCACTTACAACCTACAACAAATTTCATAGTTGGTATAACAAGCCACGTAAGCTCCTGACAAATCTCATTAAGGTTCCTAGACCAAAACCTGGATTCCTCTTATACGTCACAATACCCTGTCCTTGTCCGATCCGAACCAGTTTTACTCCAAAAAACTCTCCTAGGCGGTGGTGTCTGGTCACCCTATTTTGGACTGCTTTGGCATTATACGGTAGCAACTTGCTGTGGACCCCCCTCATTCCTACGCTCCAATGGGCCATTTTCTGTCATCTGGCGGGCCAATCCTTGGCCTTATGCCGTGATGTGCATTTGTCTCCCTGTTGGCTGCAGTAGGCACAAAGGCGATTTTACAGAATTGGATCACTGATACTGCACCTGCTTTGCAGCTGACCACTTCCTGTCATTTTCTTTTTCGGGAACTCATGGTGCCGGGTCTGTTTCGTTGCTGCAAACTTTATATACAGTCCCTCCCTTCCCATAGTAAACGACTACTCATTGATTGTTTTCAAACAACCTCTAGGTATGTGTAGCAGCTTCTGGACAACACTGTACCCATCTCCGTTGACCCTATCCCTAACAGTAGGTACCAATTTCTTCCTCTTACTCCTTAAGCTCTCTACTCCTTTGTCCCTTCTCTTTTTTCTTACTTGACTCTGGGGGGTATTTACTAAGGGTCGAATTGAGAATTTCGATTTCTGTCCTCGAATTGTGGTCCGAATTCGCCATCTTCGTATTTACTAAGGGCCGATTTTGTCTGAAATCGCGGGTCCGAATGAATTCGCGTCCGAATTATCGTNCGAATTACAGGCTCGATTTGCAAATCGAATTTTCGATTTTTCCCTATCTCCGCCGTTGGCAAGTAGATTTACTAAAGATCGAATTGTGAATTCGACCCTCGAATAGGACTGAATTCGCGTTCACAAAATCGCTTTTACAGGGCTCCCGAATTGTGTATTTTCACTAAGCAAACCATTTTTTCAAATAACAAAAGTGGCACAATTTCTTAAATCCTAAACATATGCTCACGCTAACATGTATGTAGGAGGCTTCNTGTATGCAAATTTTTTTTTTTATACTGACCCAAAATATACATAATGGTATTGGTCCTGATCACAAAAAATATGTCAATCAAATGTGCGTACAGAAAATTGTTGTTACTGCCTGTGGCAAGAATGGGACAGGCTGCCTCGAGAAGTCATTCATGAAACTTCGATTTGACAAGTGTACAATGGTGACGTCATGCTGAAATCGAGGCACAAATTCACGAAATCGCGGGTCCGAAGGCATAAATCGGCGCGAATTCAGGGCGAATTCGCGTCCACAAATCGAAGCAAATCGCGATCGAATTTATTCGGCCATCCAAATTCGATCCTTCGTGAATATGATAATTCGCGCACCTGTTCGATTTCAAAATCGACGCAAATTGGTCCGATTTGTATTCGCCCTGACAATTCGAGGCTTAGTAAATACCCCCCTCTCTCTTGATCTTTGACTGGGGTGACTGGGTACAGAGCGCCTCAAATGCAGTCTAAGCCCTTTTAATATGGGCTTCATGACCGTAGGAGGAGAGGAAGTGGCGGATTTGGACATAGGACCCGGAAGTGTTTTAGTGCTAGTTTTCTATTGATCTGAATGCAACTCTAACTGCTTTCAAGTCTGAATCAGCTCTATTGTGCACACAATATTTCTACTCATGTGCAATGCAAAAACAATCTGATATATGCTAATATAGGTGTCAAATAAGTGCCACATATGTAAGTCAGAGATAGAGGTCACACAGTAAATGTTATATCTATATACACAATTCTTCATTTTCATCACTTTTCTGAATATCGGGTGGGTGGGGCAACCATACTATTGAAGCAACATGTAAAGGTAAGATATGGACAGCATAATTATTGGGTTTGCTGATGCACCCACATAGCTTATTAATATGGACAATATAAAGACAATTTATAGATGGTCCCTATGTAAGGTTTTCCCCGTTTAGTTTCTGTTGGAGAAGACAACCTGTGTAACTAAATATGCTAAATTGATGCTCCTAATCTGAGTTAAATGCTGACCTTAGCACTACTGTACTGTCACTTAATGGTGCACGATATGTTTGAAAGTCAACTGGGTACTTGCCTCACTTGCTAGTAATTAGATATGGTTCAGAATATGCTTATAATAAAGATTATTTTGCAAGTCTGAAAAGGTCTAAAATATACAGGAAACCAAATTATGTATATTTGTAATAAGAATCTAAATATGACTTTAGTCATTATTTTAAACCTTGATCATTATGATTAATTTTGTCATCCCTCAAAACTTAAGGACTATGCAATTTGTTTGACACTTGGTTAAACTACATATATTAATGTAATCACCACAGGTAACTAACACAAACATCATATTTTACTTAGCTTTGTATATAATGAGAAATTAACAGTGTAGAATGGTCGCCCCACAAACAGCAATCATAGTATACAACATTATGTTTGTAAACCAGAGGTGAATATACACCAGCTGGCATTACATATGTCTGATTGATTTATTACTGTGTATGCACAGAAACAAAAAGCAGTCACAGGCAACTCAGACCGACATCAACTCAAAATGTGTTCTGAGGGTTGTATTGTGAGAGAGAACGGGTGGAGGATGTAATCATGTCTAAGTCAAGGAAGGGAAGGGCCATTTCATGACCAATTTTAGACCCTTGCATAAGCATGTGACACTTCAAAGGCATTGGAACAGGAAATCAGAAATTGCAGCAGAAGTATTGTTCATTAAGTGATTTCTATATACATTAAAAAATGTAATGTTTTTATAAAAAAAATGGAAAATATAATTTTTATTATTTTTTACATTTCCATTGTCAAAGAGGCACTCCCATTAACCAGTCAATATTATAATGTCCTTACCATACAGTTGCACGACATACATTAGTGGTGGCCAAACGGTAGGTAGAACACAGGTTTGGCCAAAACTGACATACATGGTCAAGAAACTACACCTGCATTGCATGGCAATTTGCATGCACTTCTTGAACGGCTGCTATGTCATTGCATCATGATAGGGCTCAACAGAATAAAGGAGTGTGAAGGTTTAGGTTTAGACAAGTTTAGGACAAGTTTCACAGAGGTGCACTTTGGATGCCCATCATTGCGATGACAAGAGATGATTGGTTGAGAGATGTTGGCTAGGCTGGAATCCATTTCTTGTCACTGTTGTAGAGAAAAGACTGTTTTCCGGGACGTTCAGGATGATAGGCACCTGTGTTTACATCAAACTGTCATTAGTAAGGCATGTTATCTTTACCGACAGAATCACACTGAAATAATGATAACATAAGACCTTGGCCTCAGTTATTGATTTTATTTCTACCTTGCTTAACTTTCGTCAAGGCACATACAAACATATAGATTCAGTAATATCCACAGCTAAAACATAGATCAGGACCTTTGCACTCTATAGGGTGCATGCACACTCACCTTTACTGAACTGAATCCTTTATATACTAGTTCGCTTTCTGAACCAGGCAATTTTAAGTAACAGCAGTATAGTCTATTGCTTAAGGTAGGGGGTCTTACTTGGAAAAACAACATATTGCCCCACAAGGAAAGATATTTGGGTTTGGGAATTTGGGACGTCAGAAAGTGAAGAAATATTCTTGTGCAATATGGGAAAAATAAAGCCACCTCGACATGCGTATTAACATAGTGGTAAAAAAGTATAGCAAAAGAGCATTGCGTTTCAAAAAGTGGGAATTTACATAAGTGGCTTGGTGGTTTTCTACCTCTCCATAAAAATTAAGAGAAAAGTGTATGGAAAGTCATGGATAACATTAGATAGATTAATCTGGTTTGAGATCATCAACAACTATCATTGTCAAATAACACTGATTTGCATTCAAAAGCTCAAACCAGATTCCTGTATAGGCAGTGGCTTGTCTCAGGAAAAGAGAAAATGGACAACTCTGCCTCTTACCTCTTATGATCTGGATGGAGGGTGACATATGGTCACGGCTTCCCATTGCGCACTTGTGGGGGGTGGGGGATTTACCAGGCAGTAGGATATGGAAACTACTAACTGCCACAGAGTGCCTAACCCATGCCATTCAGCAGATACGGGTAACAGTGTGGAGTGTCTGACAAGAAGAAGATGAGCGGATTGTGAAAGCATTCATAATGGGTCTTGCCTAGAGTTTTAAATCCAGTTCTGCCAAGCAGTATTGTATATTATATTGACAGAAAGAGAGCAGACTCACTAGGAGGAGTAAGTAAAATTGACAATTCAGATAGATAGTAATAGTAATTAAGGTGCTTCCTAAAATGACAACAAACCACATTAGACATAAAATTGTTATTGTGAATTGAATGATACATCGCTTCATGTTATGGTATGTGGCACGTTTCCCTAAAAACTGGGTCTCTTAATGAGTCACAATAATAAAATGACTAAGTCATAATATGACATGAAAGCCAGCAATTTCCAAACGTATAACTTCCATCATCCTCTATGTGTAGGTATGTAACATGATGACAAAAACACCTTGTGAATCTGTATATCAAAGGAAGATGCCACACACTGCTTTTTATGTTGAAACTGGATAGGCACAACATTGACATTATTTATTAATATGTTTTTATATAGCGCCACGATATTACATAGTGCTTTAAAATTTGGCACTCATTAAGACATGACTGGGTAACAGACAGAACGTGTGGAGAAGGGGAACCTGCCTGCAAGCTTACACTCTATAGAAGAGGTACATAGGGGCAAGTCCATTATACAATACAATAGACATACACCAGGGACAATTTAGTCAGCTACTAATTAACCCACCAGCATGTTTTTGGGGTTGTGAGAGGAAACCCACGCAAACACCGGGAAAAGAAAGCCTTGAGCACCAAAGGTAAATAGACCCACCAATCCTTTGTTTCAGTATCTGTTTTTTGTTTTGTCTATTTTGCAATCCAAGCAAAGATATTAATCATCACAATAATCAATTTGAAAACAATTAAACCTAAATGGAAAAAAAATTATGTATGATGTATACATGAAATCTAACCTCTGTTCCTAAGAATATGTTTTCTTATACTAGGAAAACATCAGGAAGCGCTGGGTGTGCATGTTATTTTGGGAAAGGAGTTGTCTTACCTCCCAAAAACATGAATCTACAGAATGGCATCTAAATTAATTTATGCAAAGCTTTAAATCGCTGTCACTAAGTTTTAAGTGGGTCATGGTATAATAACTTCCTGTTTCCCTGGTGTCAAATCTACTGTATATAAAAATTGCTGCTGAAGGAATTGGCATATATAGGATCCACGTAACTAGTTTATTCAGAAACCTTCACTTTCTGTTTTATACCTATATATGATATGCAAACCTTGTTTTGGGCAGGGGTTGTAAACATGTGCAATAAACAAAATCAGTGTTATCATACATATGCACTACAGATTAAATGTATTTGCAAGCAACATTTTCTGCATAGAAGCAAGACCGTTGTGGCTTTTTGTTTATAAATAATTGCCACTGACAGCTTAGCGATGTCGCTGCTCAGGATTTTAGTGAGGGAGATAGATCAGAACTGTTGTCAACCTTAAAGAACAAGTGCACTAAGAGCTGTAAGTTGGTCGCTGATGAGCTGAATCATCCTCGATAGCCTCACACCCACCAGTACTACAGAGTTGCAGCCAACTGCTACTGTACATCATAAGCAAACTGCAGCTCTGTGTATGATGCTTAGGGGAAGTGGTAGTGGTCAGGGTCACACCTAAAGGAAATTCATTTAAAGCAGTAACAGGTGGCTTAAAGGGTGTTGCATCAGCATCAGAAGCATCAGAAGCTCATCAGTATACTCTTTCCATTGGGAAAGAGTCCAGGATTAAATATCTAGATACTGAATAGTAATCAGGGGGAGCGGGCAACTATGTAATAATAACCATAATAAAAAGAATAATAACCATATAAACTGTCAACAGCAATACTTGAGAGTGCAGATACACAGACACACGTACACAAACACCTGAACCCTTTTATTTTCGCACTGTTTAGCTGTTCCACAAATAATCAATGTCTTCCTATTTACAATACACACAGAACCTGTATTTTACATAAGGAAACACAAACCACTGCACTACAACAGCATTGTAAGGCAGGGCTTGAAGTGTGTGTGTGTGTGGGGGGGGGGTTATATTCAGTGTCTTCATACACCCACTTATAAATGTCCATACCAGCACTTCTAAATTTTCACTTCGACCACTGTTGTAAGGGCTATATAATGCTGCCAAAGAATTCTTCTTCCAGCAAACTGGCACTTGTGCTGTCACACACCTCCACACTACACATGTACTAACATATCACTTCTTCTATACCACTGCCAAAAGTGAAATGGTTATTAGACATAGCTACAGTGTGCCCTGTTCTTTATAAATAATTACACCTATTACAAGAACTTATAACCACCTGGTGATTAGCAAATATCATTTCATTTCACAATGTCAGCCCTATGCATTTGTGTTTACATTAAGCATACTGTATAAATAAATTCATATTTATGTGATCTCCATGTAGTCATTTATGCCTAATACTGACAAATGCCTAGTGACTACTGCTGACTTACACGCTGATTAGAACATTTAGAAGAGCAATTACATTTTAGGTTTAAATTTTACATTTTTTTACATTAATACAATTATCAAAGGAAGTTATTTCAGTGGAACATAATGGAACATATTATAACGCTACACTTTAGGGGCACAAATGCATTAATTATTCTTCTGCTCTTCAGCACATTTGGTAATTCATAGAATAATGTGTGACATGTTACAGTTATGTATCCTCTAAGTGTGGATGTAAACAAGATTTTGGCTGATTATGTTTAGAACAATGCTGTAAACAAGTGAAGAAACGTTATAATATTACATTGTTTGTGACATTTTAGTCATTTTTATGTGACGTAATGTTTATGAATAAGCATCACCAACTGTTCTGTCCTGTACAAAGTTGCCCAGTCATTGCTTTCCAGAAAACCCTTGTGACAAAATGTACTCAGTACTTGAAAGAAATGTTTTTCTTGATCATAGAGAATGCCTGTAGGTGTCACTGTGGCTGTTATTTATAGACTATTTTCCAATAAATAAAGAAAGATGCGATATAAATATTTGCAATAAGCTCAATATCTATAGATGGAGATTGGGATAAATGGATTCTACTTAATTGTGCATGATATGAAAGCAAATCTGTCCTGGCACGTGTTCTCTTAATCCAGATAAAACCAAACACTAGTGATTAAATAGAAATGCCTCTATGCCTAGCCTTCGGGACGTAAATGGTTAAGGATCACGCAGTGAGAACATTACGTGCCAGAGCAGCATTCCTTTAAAGTATATGCCATGTATTCTGGAAAGCACTATCTCATACTGACATCTTCATGCATTCACACCCCAAGGGCTATTGCAAGAACTACCACTATGGAATGTGAACTTTTAATAGCCTTTCTTTGATATTATTAGTGAAAACTTTAATGTGACCAGGTTCATATATTTTGGCTTGAATAAAACATGCCTAATTTAAAGCGTATATCTTTCTTGGTGACAATCTAAAAGAGAACAATAATGGAATAGAAACAGCAACAGTGATTATTACGCTTAGTTGATAGAGGTGTGGTATATTTATTAAACATGTTGTACAAGTAAACATGCAGAAAACAAAATAGTTGTTGGCCAAACAGTCAGTTAAGTTCAATAGGGGCCACAAGTTAGACAGTAGCTATGTGACACTTCAACTGCAGCCCCCAGTTGTCCAGTGACAAGATAATACTGAATAGAAGCAGTTCATTTTTGCAACATGTGACACTCCTGTGAGCTCTCCTGTGGATGTATCAGCAAACTGCATCTAATAGCACTCATTTCTGTACAACAGAGTTCAGCTCACAAATTCTTAGAGCACATCCCTTGTACAGATGAACAATTGGCCACATACGAGTTCTGAACCCCATCCTAAGTCCTAAGCATGCAGTCCTACGCATAAAGTTATATATTAGGTCCATTCTACATGCCCTCAGCTCTTTGCATACTCTACTTAAATGCCCTACCTCGCCCACAAACACAAATTCCAAACGTTTGTAGTATAGTCAAGCCCTGCTGATGGAAAGCTGATCATACTTAAAACAGATTCATATGATCAGTGTTCCAATGCGTAAAGTTCTGTTCTGGTCATATGTAGTGCAAACTGGACTGGATTCCAGATTTATGTACTACTGCCCACACGTAACTTTACACTCATAAGTTCAAAAGTACATAAATCTGGATCCAGTCCACAGTGTCTGTAAATCGACTGTAATTCAGAAGTCTACTTCCAGTCCATAATGTCTGTGCATTTGCAGGGACATGGTATGTGGAGTTTATTAAAGAGCAATGTGAGGGACATACTTATTATGTATAAAGTGCATGTTGGGAAGTATGATAAAAATTAGTTGGACTATGTTGAAAAAGCATTTACATAATAAAATGTCCATACCTAGTGGCCTAATTTGCATGGCTGAAAGTCTGAGTGGTATGTGGGGGATAGAAAGAGGCCACGAAGATGAGTATGTGAGTTACATCATAAGTGGTATCATGTGGGGAACTTTCAGTGTCACTGAAGGATTGAGGGTGGTCACATATGTTACCTTACAATTATATTAGGTGGGCCATATTAGAATAAAATTAAATTCTGGATTTGAAATATTATGAATGAGGTACTGACCTAAGATTTTATGGTTTGTATATATCAGATATACTAACCTGGACCAGGTATGTCTGTTCTGGAGACGTCTCCTGTCCATCGACTCGTGTTAGAAACAAATGCGGCACTGTAAATGTAACATTTGGGTGGTCCGTTATAGTCAACAAGATCATACTGTCCTGGGCCTGGCACATCTGGCGTCTTAGGAACTGGTTCAGCGGGAGCAGAGTAACAGAGGTAATGCTTTTTTCTAAAACACAATAAAAAAAATCAGCTTACTATACTTGATATCATATTGGCCAGATACCTAGATAAAAGAAAAAAAAAATAATTATAGATGAATATCTCACATACTGTCAGAAAGTGTTTGGAGACTGGAGACTTAGGTCATGGGGGTCATGGGGGTTACTATCCTTATTANACAGGTATTTAAAAGAAAAAAAAAACAACAGCCTACAGTACTTAATGGATGCACTGCTACAGTACAAACTTACAGTTTTATGTTTATTGAAAGGGTTGTTATTGCACTAGAAAATATGTGTAGAGCTGTGTAATTAACTTCGTGTCTGAGGAATTCCTATCATGGTCTCCGGATATGCTGTGGTGTAGTGTTCTCAATAACCCTTTCACAATCACACTCATTGCAGAACTACTTATGTAAGAAAGGATCCATGCGAGTTAAACAAATATTGTGTGAGGAAAGGGCAGATATCTTGCTCTTAATCTCCCCTCACGCTATAGAGATATTCTGACAAGTTTTTGAGTGATACAATTGGTCAGTTAAACAAAAAGAGAAAATCAAGCATTACCCTAATCTAAATGACATCTCTTCTTCCAGTGTGGCTAGAAATCCAAGAAATGAAATCCCTTCCAAGAAATGAAAGATCTACCCCCAACTCCAAAATGGTTTCCCATGAAAAATACCAATAAAGATAAATATAGCCCTAAATGTTTAACATCAGGTGTAGAGCAGTTGGAATTATAATGATGACTAGCCACCACAAAGAGTATAACCATATTATAACTTACGGGAAGATTGTCTTCTTTCCCATTTCTGGAGATCCATATGGCTCATAGCTGGCTGGTCCCGGGTTATTTGAGGTGACATTCAAAACATCTCGAGAAGTCTTTGACTTGAAGCATGAGACTAAGACCTTGGGAGATTCCTTAACCAGCGAGTCATTTACTATATAGTGACCTAAAACAACATATTGTTCATTTGCCTTGTGATTATTATTATTATCAATGTTTGTTCGTTTTGGTGTGGTGGTGTGGTAAACATGTGCAATGCTTTCTGACAAACTGTGAACCTTTGAAGATTAATATTTTTATGCATAAAACATAAATAAATGGTGAACAATGTTTGCCTGTATCACTGCAAAAGAAGTTAAACTATTTCTACTTAAATCTTTTTGGTGGAAGAAGCACAATTGTTGAATATGTCATTTTATACCTGCTATACAAACAGCAGCTTTGTGATGTTTAATGATTGCAATGGACTTCCTACTTAAAGTATGTAATCTAACCAGATATACTGTATCAGAAGGAACTGGAATAAAATACATCTACTAACCCTATGTAACCCCAGATTTTTATTTTTATAGAAAATAAAACTAATAATGTGTAAAATAAAAATGTCAAGAAGCCTGACTTACTGCAAGTCAGAATCTATTTTGATGTAGGACTGGATCCAGAGATCCATTTATTATGTTTGTGATATAGGACTGGATCTAGAGTTCCTTTTATTATGTTTGTGATATAGGACTGGATCCAGAGATCCATTTATTATGTTTGTTGTATAACACTGGCCCAGAGATCCATTTATTATGTTTGTGATATAGGACTGGATCTACAGTTCCTTTTATTATGTTTGTGATATAGGACTGGATCCAGCGTTCCGTTTTATAAGGGACTTACGTAAACTACTTGTATAAGTCTTTCCAGATGTGGCAGATCATAAATTCCAATGTACACAGCTTGATATATTTAACAGTGTAAAAACACTGACAAAAATATAATTTTAATAGACTAAACTAGTATAAACATTATCAAAACTACATAATGGAAAAATAGTTATCAGTTATTTATTATTTTATTATTATTAGTAACATGCATAGTTGTGAAGTCCCAGTTTTGTTCTGTGAATTCAGTATTCAGTGATCCCTCATTTACATTGAGTAGTTTTCAAGTAAAGTTAAATGAGATTTTGGGAGTTTTCTAGGGGTGGGGGGACAATTACGATATACTGTAAGCAACATAAAGTATATAATTAAAAACTATGACTATTATTATTTGGCTCACATAAAAATGTCAGTTTCTGTATAGCAAAAGACATGTTAAAAGATATTAAAGATGCACTATTGAGATTATTATTTGCAGATGGATTTGAGTACCAAGCATTTATGCCTATATTCTATTGGCGATAACAATATATGCACACAGGGCATTTTAAGCTTAAGCCGACATTCATGGTGTCTTTAGATGTCAACATGGCCAGATATAAACATAACTCAACCCTTTTTGCCTAGTAAGACATATTTATAATTAAATACTGAAATGGATGACTGGCCTGCCACACTGGCCTTACAGTCAAATACATTTTAAAGAAAACTTTTGTCATAAAATGGGTGTGATATCAGGAACTTTAAGCATTTACTGCAGCACATTTACAATCTAAATTGATCACAAGTGAAAAATGTCTCTACTTATCAGTATGCTACTGACTAAGCTAATTTAGGTGAAGATTCTCTGGCAGAATTATTGCAAAGTTTCAGGTATGTAAAATGCACCCATGCCACAGGCACATCTGGCAGACGAGACTCACAATACGCTTAGATATATTCAAACCCATGAGAATGAACACTGTAATTGATGATTTGTCCCACTTATAATCAACCAATAAAATATGGATAACCTATAATTTGCTTAATGCATTAGTGGCACAGGAGGAATGTCGAGCTGGTGTTTTGGAGTCAGAATAAAAATGTAAAAGCATAAGTGACTGCATTAGCAGTCAGACATATCTGACACATTATTTCCAAGACAATGCTCCAGATAAAACTGGGTTCACACTTTTATGATAATTTTTTAGTTCCCAACAAAGCAACACAGTAGTCAGAATAAATCCTGAAAAGTTAATATATTCACGTCAAACATCTGACCGGTCCATATTACACTATACAATTATTGGGTCGATCAGTTAACTGACTGACCTGATAATAGTATAGTGTGGACCCTGCATTAGTCTCAGGTGTCCCTGAACATGTGAGCCTTGTCATTAACTTAAAGACAACATGCATTAAAAGGTAGGAGAAAGGAGGGGGAAACCAATAAAGGCTGTTGAAAGAGAAACCAATACAGAAAAATGAAAGAGCAGCAAAGCAGTGCTGGAATTCTTGTTTGAGAAGAATAAAGACCTGTTCCAAACAGGAGCAAAGAAAACCTGTTGCTGCTTACTGAAGGGATTTGTCCATACTCCATTGACCAGGGAGTGATATGTGAGCGTAAGACATAATATGATACTAATAATGTTGGTAGTAGTACAAGGGATAGGTCATGGGTATTGAGCACTAGTAATGGGATTGTACATTAGTTATTTATTCTGTTGGACTGTATATTATTACTCTATGGCCATACAATCTCCAGTAAGTAACTACTGGTAATAATTTGTTGGCAGAAGTTGTCAGTCTACTTTTATTTTTGTTTTGAGAAATTACTCCTCCTTTACATTTTTATAGAAATTCACAATGTCTAGGAAGCTTCCCATGAATTCAGCAGTATTTGAACATGTCACCCGAACTAAAGATGGAGAGAAATGTATTGTGTCAGAGTATGACACACACATTTAATTATGGGATTAAATAAAAAGGTCAGACTGGATGGGCTAAGTGTCTCTTATACTCCATCAAATTCTGTTTCTCTGACACTGTTTCAAGACAAAGACTGCTGTCATGCCATGATCAGCGCATACTTAGGCCGCAATAAAAAAAACTCCTACCTTTTAAAGTATTTAAGTCTGTGAATGTTATGTACAATAAAGGCAAGGACGTTATGCCCACAAAGCCTGGCCACTTGCTTGTTTGTT
The DNA here is from genome assembly GCA_016617825.1 of Platyplectrum ornatum. Classification (NCBI taxonomy): domain Eukaryota; kingdom Metazoa; phylum Chordata; class Amphibia; order Anura; family Limnodynastidae; genus Platyplectrum; species Platyplectrum ornatum. Next base: position 30,499 of record JABWIB010003946.1, read on the forward strand.
TTTTGTTAGTGCCAGCAAATACTTAAAAAAACAATATTTCATACAACGTATGCTTATATTTATATAGATGCTGGCATACACCACCAAATGGTATATTTTGACATTAGCGTCTAATCTGTCTTTACCAAAAGTAAAATACTGTCTAAGAACAAAATCTTGTAACCAAGGTATATAAGTATATATTGTTGCTATCGAACAACAATATGCTATCTCAAAGCTCTGCCAAATTCCTGTGTTTTCACAGCAGCAGGCAATAATGAACAGTCTGAAAGAAGGACATGCTGTTACTCTGGAGGATGAGGAAACACATTCCAGTTGCATATGTAACTGGTAGTATACATAACCTGTGTTTAAAGCGGTTTTCATTTTGGAAGTGATCAGTCTCTTTTGTTATAAGTTGCTTAATGCAACTAAATTACAATGAGATAAAATTAATTAGCTCTTACAATGTCACTGACAATTACATATCCGCAATGAGGATGCCAATTCAAGAGTACACACTATACTGATTTAACAGATCTTCAATTCTCCAAGTCTGCACACACTCTACAGAGATCTGCTGCCTATTCTGCAAGACAGATGATTGTACATGGGTACACCATACCCATATATGTCCAACATCTTGATGATTTTAAGGATGTTTATAAAACCCAGTCATCTGAAGTGACTTGCAAAATTTACAATGCTTTGTATTTAGCTCAAGTGTGCATAATATTTTATGCTGTTTACAGGTGATATGTAATATTACTTGTGATTATGAGGAGTCCTGGAAAACATGCTCTGTTATTATGGACACACACCAAAGTTATTATCAGGCCGATCATATAATTATCCCGAATTACGCACAAAATTGCTGTAGTGTGCAAGAAAGATTTATCTAAAACCTCCAATAATTGTACCACAAAGGCTAGGGTCCTAAAATTGCATAATTCAAAATTCCTGAGCAAGTTCAAAAATTCAAAGATTACATTATTGTGGCATATGTGGCATTTCAGACAATTGGAGATTGTTTTCTGAGAATTTTTCTGGTGCCACAAAAGTCAGTGAGGGTGTAAATATGTAGTGCATGGAGGCATGTCACTGATGTCAATCATCGATTATCAGTGAACGATAAACCCCCAATGGACCCCCATTTTGTGGGGGATTTTTTTTTTAATTTTATTCTGTATAGTAATTGTATAATGTGTGTGGAAAAGAGGAAAAATGATTATCAGACAAATCATAAAGTGACAGTTATTGTAACTGTGGTGTTTGAGAACTGTGGTTGAGGAACCCTGCATTGAGTTTTAACATTGCCATTTCTTCTGGTATAGAACTATATATTAGTGGCATCTAGCATTATCCAGTATGATCAATAAAAATGCACACATTTTTTTTTACATAGAATCTTACAGGGTGAAGGTCCTTTCAAACGATTTAATTGTATAGCATCTCTTTTTGTCCTCGAAACAAATGCAGCATGTGCAGATACATTGTTTTTGGGAAGACAATAACTTATTGATGCCTGCAATACATAAAAAATATAATATTAAAAGTGGCAGTATACTTTTTTGTTTGTACAGTAAGTACAGACATGAACAAATTTGTTAACCTTCCAAAAAAAATAAATAAATAAATGAATAGATAAGAAACCACATTTATCTCTCAAAAAATTTTCAGCTGACAAAAGTAATTCTCAGTTTTTAATTAATTACCGGTATTCTGTGATTACTATAAATGTGACTTTCTCAAGAGTCATTTATGCAGTCCCAAAACATAACATATGTGATGCTAATCCAAGATAGGAGTTTGAAATATCCCTTTAATACAATTATTTGTAATATTTTTAAACCGCACAAACAATTCTGACCAGTCCACTGTAGAATATATTTAGAGAATTAGATAATAATTTATCTCTATTCAGTTCTATGTTTTAATTTATGTTTTAATCTATGTTTTAACAAATGCATGCAGTCAGACTTCAAACTAGTGCTGGAAGTGGGGGTGTATACAGTGCCGGCGCTAGGTCTGCGGGCGCCCTAGGCAGACCTAGTGCCGCCCTAGTGCCGCCCCCCCTTTGTAGCAACGTGGCGTCATCACGTCACGTTGCGCTGTGACTTGATGACGTCACGTCGCTTCGTAACCACCGCAGAGGGCGGCGGAGTGGTTCCGTCCGCCCTCCCAGTGTTTTATTAACGCTTTTTTTTTTTAGTTAATATAATTATTTTTTTCCCCCCTGCCTCACTGCCGCCCCTCCCCTGGCCGGCCGCCCTAGGCCTGGGTGTATACGACCCTGGGTGTGTATACGGCCCTGGGTGTATACGAGGCATGCCCTACTGTCATTTCTGACACTGATTTAATTGAAAAACTATAAATTTCCATTCACTTTCATTACTGTCTTTGTTTCTATACTGGCACTTCCAAAGTTTCACTTTGGCCTCTGATTCAAATCAGTTTTAAATCTCAGAACTTTAGGAAGAATGAAGTTTCAGTAGGCTTAAGGGTATCAACAAATTTGGCCACATGTGTATAATAATATTTACTCCTATGGTGGTCCTTGCAAGGCTTTTTTCCCCATGAAATTTAGCAGTTTGAATCCATTCAACACTAAAGCTGGGCATACACTATAAGATAAATTGTTCCAATCGAAATATTTTTCAAAAGTGGATAAAACCATGTTGAATTGCAGAGGAGTTAAATTGATTTAGTTGCAATCAGTATTACAGGTGAGAGATGATTTTTCCCAGCACAAGTGTAATAACAGTGTAACAGTAACACTGGTCAGTATCTGTGTGCGACATGCAACAATAAAGTATTCTCCCTGCATGCAAACACTGACATTCATTTTACCTCCCCTGCAATTCCAATTCCCAACATGGTTTTGGCAACTCTTGAAAATCTTTCGATTGGAACAATTTATCTTATAGTGTATGGCCAGCTTTATTCTTTGTTACCATTAAACACTTGTACAGAAGAAAAATTGGACTCAAACTTCAGACATTGTAGAGTGAGAAAACCACCCAAACGCTCCAAGGACATTTAAGTAACATTCTCATCTATGCTGACTGACCTATATACTATTACTAGACTTACATCATACTGATTTGGAGATGGGGTCTTGTATTTTGTACCTTCCACCTTCGTAGCAATAGGCTGATGAAACATACTGGAGCAGCTTTTGTTAAAATCCTTCTTTGAAAATAATGCATGCTGTATGTAGTAAGTGTTAGGAGCTGGATTTTGAGCAATCTTACAGCGGACACTTTTAGTTGCCTAAACAAAAAAAGATAATAACAATTGAAAATATATTATTTTTATATTTATTATTTATGAACAGGTTTTTATATAGCACGATCAGATTACGCAGTGCTTTACAATTTTAACAGTCATTAAGACATGACTGGGTGGTACCAGACAGAATGGCTGGAGGAGAGGGCCCTGCCAACAAGCTTACATTCTATAGGATATTGGAGGGTTAGTAGTAGAAATTGAGGGTAATTAGTTATAAGCAAGGTAGAACATGTTAAGTAGGTTGAGTAAGCTTCTCTGAAAACGATTTTTAAGGGAGTGCTTAAATGTTTGTAGAGTAGGGAATAGCAGCACAAATGGTTCAGTGGGTTGCATTAATGCTTAACAGTACTAAGGTCATGAGTTCGAAATGACCTTATTTGTGCTGAGTTTGTGTGTTCTCCATGTGTTTGCGTTGGTTTCCTCCGGGTGCTTTTGTTTCCTCCCACATCCTAAAAACATATTGGCAGCTGACTAAATTCTCCCTAGTCTATGTGTATGTGTAATGGCCCCTATTTATCAATCCCCAATCTTCTTTAAAATGTAATCTTGTGGGTAGGGCTCCTCTTCCCCACCCTTTCTGGCTGTCTGTATTCCCTATTGCAGACACTTTGTAGCGCCTAATACATAAACAGAAATATGTAATAAATAAGAGTGGGTGCAGCCCGGGAGCATTTGTTTAGAGTAGTAGAGAGTTGTAGATCCTGTGAAGAGCTTGAGATGAGTGAAGATATGTATGTGGGTGCAGTGTTATTGATGGCTTTGTAGGTAAGGGACATCATTTTGTATTTAATTATGTAAAGTACAGGCAACCAGTGTAGAGACTGGTAGACTGGACTAGCATTAGAAGAGCGTTTTGCAAAGAAGAGCAGTCTGGCTGCTGAATGTAATACAGACCAAAGGGGAGTGATTTTATACTGTGGGAGNCCAATTAGGAGAGTGTTTCAATAAGAAATTCGGGAGATTATTAATGCATGAGAGATCTGAAGTGGATAGGTATATTTGTGTATGACACTGACACTGAATTTCAAATGACTTTATAAGCCCACCAAGGGAAGTAGTAAAGATAGCAATGGACCAAAAACTGAGCCTTGCGGTACTCCAACAGATAGGGGAAGAGAAGGAGAGGTGGATACAGACAAGTGAACACTGAAAGAGTATTATATTATTATTGTATACATATTGGCTATAATGTAAATTCAATTATATTAGGCTACAAATCTAACATTATTTACTTAAATTGCTAATAGTAATGAAGCAGAGAACTATCCCTAAAAGTCTAACATTTTATATACAGGTAAAAGACAACGGACCAGATCCAGACTTGAAAATAAGGGAGGATGTTACAACTGGGCAAAACCATGGTGAATTGCTGGGGAGGTAAATGGACGGAGCTGGGCACCGCTCCAGTGCCCAGCGAAGACAGTTGTAATGTAAGTATATTATTATTTAATTTTTTTCAATCTTCTTTACAGAGAAAGATATCATTCTCGTAGATGGTGACCATTACAGTAGTTTTACCCAAGTGTAACTTCCCTTTCTTGTATTTATGCCTGGATCTTTTCAAGTGACCAAACAAAGAGATAAGCACATTTGCTTCCAACAAGCAATGTTACAATGAAAGGTGGTAATGTTTGGATTCATACTTTTTTTGCAGTAACATTCAAAATATTGGTTATATTTACAAATTGCATACTGACTAGATACTGACTAGTTATTTTAACGCATGACCTCTCCCAACTGTAAATCTGTCCAAATATTTTACGTTTACAGTGCAACATGGTAAATAAAGTTTGCAGCATACAGATTCCATTTTAATGTCTCTAATGCTAGAGTACAATTTTGACATGCTTTGTACCAACGGTAGACAGTTCTAAATAACACAATATAGAAATATTCATATTATAGCACATTCATAAATGCACCAGTCAGGAAGGGAATGAGGATAGTTTCAGTGTTAAACAAAATAAATAAATAAATAAATAAACAACTACATAGTACGGGATTTGTTTTGTTCTTGTTTGTCAGATTATAAATATGAGCTTCAACGTATGTTTTAGTGGTATGAATTTGAAACCTTTCCCTCAGAACTATGTAACATCATGTTTCCAATGTTGTAAGTACACAAACAGGTAAAAAATAAACTGCAGATTTAGACCATATTATTTAAGTTATTATGTAAACATCAGCTTTACCTTGGATGGAAAACCTCCTGTCCCTTTAGTGGATAATGAGACACTGTTGATATCTGGTCCATGTGCAATATTATATGTTCCTGGGCCTGGATTTTCATTCTAAAAATAAGAAAATGTAAAATCAAAAGTTTTGTCTTCACTATTGTGATACCTTATTACTCTATTAACAAGCATTAATTGTTATTTGTATTCTCAATACTAATTCTCCTCAAGGCTTACCGGTTAACTGTGTAATGTTTCTTTTAGGGAGAATACATTATTTGGGTGCTTTACATAAATATTATTACATATAGATTTCATGTTTGCCATGGGTGCACATATGCTGATACAATTGCCTGTTGCCTTGGATAGAACAAGCTACTTATAAGAGTTTTGCATGTTGGAAAACAAAATAATAAGCATGGTGTGGTATGGAGACAGTATTCTGCTGCCTGACTGTCTCCATAAACACAATGCTTAATATGTGTGTCTATCCATTTCCTATTTACCTACCAGCTGTTTGCTCTAACAATAAAATGTAGGTGGTCAACTGGAGAAGCATTAAGTTTGAAGTGGGTAATTCATAAAAAGAAGCATGGGTCATCACTATGTTGACACAGGAAAAAGGATAACAAGATGATTATAGGTTTGGAAACATTATGGAAAAAATACAAAATAGAGGTGATATATAATATTTTAGCAAAACATTTAATAATAGCTAACTAACACTGTTAGGAGTCAAGTAAATTAATAGGGCGTTAAGCTGATCTCCTATAAATTGCCAGTCTTTTCATCATACCACTGCCACACTACCATATTTATTTATCAAACACTTTTTAATTAGAGTTCAATAAACAGTAAAATAAATAAATCATAGATTATTATTCAAAATCCATATCATAACATCATAGGTAGATAACTGATGCCATACAAGTACATTCAGAGTTTTCCGCATATAAGAAATATGCAGAAACAATTACATAAGAAAAAAACCACTGACATATTCCTGGCACTATCCATGCTTATCCTACACAATTTACAAAGCAATGCATGCATTAACCTGTTGGAAACCTATATGGGCTGGTGCCATTGAAGTATTCGGGTGTCATACCAGCTCACCTGATGAAAGCATTTATAAATATTAATATTTATAGAGGATGGTAACGTAACACAATATTTCTCCAATAATAAAAATAATTTGCTTATGCCAACCATGGTCAGAGGGTTCTTTTGTAACCACATATGGGGGATACACTTGTGGCTCATTGCCAATAACATTTAGATAGCCCGAACAATGTTAAGCTGCATACATACTATGGGTATGATCGTGATAGAATACGGTTTTTCCATTACGACTGCATTAGGTATCTGTAATGCAAGAAGTGGAGGAAGAATTGTATGAAAGCCTATACACTGGAACATTACTGTGACCTTATTTTTATCAGCAAAGATACTATCAAAATATTTTGGGGTTGATTCAGAGCCAAATGCAAATACACATACGTGTTTACAGTGTCAAAGACAGTAACAAGGACGAAACAACCTCATAATATCATAACACTATAAAGAGCCTTTCATTCTTTTTGGGTCTTTGTGGTATCTTATAGAGAACATAACAGGGACTTTGCATTGAATATTAAGGATGGATGCTATGCAATGTCATGGCACTCAGATCAGAATGTAGCGGTATCATAAACCTGTACTATGTAACTATTAAATAGGCCTATAGTATTTCACAAAGTCATGGTGCATTAACACTGACTACAAAGCAATGTGTGGGTAGTGAATAATTNCCTTTTTCCCTCACCCCGGCTGACTCAGATTTGCTTCAGGGCTACAATGCAAAGAAAACAGGGAGGGTTATCAAACAAAACAAAATTCAAACTCACCTTGACTTCTAAACACTGACAGCTTAAGCTTTTAATGAAACCTGGATTCACGTCACCAAGAAGGAAGTTTCATTGGTATGTTTGAGCTGGGACAGAAAACACCTGTGTGTTTCTTATGGAAGGCTGAACTAATAATGAAGTAAGATGCTCAGAATGAATCCTTAATTTGACAAGTGCCATTGTTGAGAAACCAACTTGTCCAATGATCAGGTGGTCTCTTGCGTTAACTAGTTTTTCAAACAAACATTTAGAAAATAATTGTTTCAAAACCTAAAGCTGGCTATATACATGGAACAATAAATCGTTCCAATTGAACGATTTTTCGAAAAAAAAAAATTATTCCGTGTATGGGAACGATCGGTCAATATCGTTCAAAAACCGCTATGAAGTAATTTTTTGATTGTTTGCCATGCACAAACTTAAATGTTTTTTTTAGGTAGAAAATCTTTTAGTGTACGGGCACTTGCAATAATCCTGCCATTAAGACCCACTTTATAAGCATAAATCAATTTCTTTGAAAAAAATCTTTTGATGTACTAATTGTGTAATTGTGTCCAATTCCTTAAAAAATAATTGGTTGATTTTTAATCAGATCTTACGACTGAACGATTTCTGTTACCATGCATGGCCAGCTTAAGGATCCATGTCCACAGAAACTAGTGTGAGACAAACATGGAGATTTTAAACTGAATAAAGTTGTCCACATTTTTCAGACCTGACAGCATGACACAGTATGCAGCTAAATGAATGCATATTCTTTTTTAAATGAAATTTGACATAACCTAAGATCAAATGTTTAAATGCAGGATGTGTATATTTGTAGTTTTTAATACATCCATATTATTGACAGGACTTAGACTGACGTTCACAGCCTGACTTCCGCACACGATGGATCAGATGGATAGGTGGGGGAAACATTAAGCGCACAGAACATATGCACCATCTCTTAATGTCCTCTAGTTCTTTGCTTCTTGTTCATTTAAAGGAAAGCCCTTAAAATAAGATCAACAATTTTAGATAGAGATGACCATCTGTTTATTCTTGCATCAACTGATCACATTTAGATTATAGGTATAACCAGTACCAAAAGGAGAGCTATTGTTACATATGACAATGTGGAAGAAATCTGTTCTACTGAGGCCCTTCAACTCTGTTCTCACACAGATCTGTACAGGAAAGAACTCCCTTGTCACTCTGCTGCTATTGCCTGTCCTTTACACACAAGAGAGCACTTATCCTACTATAGCCCTGCCCAGGGCTCGAAGTGTGGATGTATATAGTGGCATGCCACTGATTCAGTTGGAAAACTATGAATCTCCATTAACTTTTATTATTTTCGGTGTTTTCATACCTCCACTTCTAAATGTCAATACAGCAACTTTTACATTTTCACTTTGACATCAGCTTCTGCCTTTAAGTGATCACCCAAACCCTGCCCCGGCGGAAGGTCCGGCCATGCGCACACTAGTGGATTCGCAAGTGCACATCCATTACGTGCGTGTATGGAAGTCAGGTATTGGCCAGAGATCTAGTCCCTTGCTATTATTAATTGTATATCACTTTGTTTCTCTTGTGTATGTTTAAAAGGTTTTGCTCTAGGTGGAAACTTTGTAAATGATCATTTTAGATTATAGCAAGATCCAGTACGGCTGAGGTGATTAATAATCTGCTATTTCTGAGTGCTTGCATAAGGCCTAATTCAAATTTATAAAATGGTTTAAAATTTCCAATACATCCTCTAGTTTAGCCTTCCTTTTTAAGATGGACAGGGTGGAATCTTCCTCTAATAAGGAGCTACATGGGGAAAATGTTTTAATTCCTGGCTACCCTACGTACGTAGCTTCCCCCCTACCACCACTACCCTGATAATGCAATGGTTTCAACTCCCTTTGTGTTACCAGCATGCGTTACTGACGGGTTCCACCCATTCAGAGTCTTTTGTTATTAAGACTCCCCGCCATTCACTACCTTCGTCAGTTATGGGCCCTTGCCCTTGCGTTACTGCACTTTGCTCCTTTTACTCTCAATTTACGTATAATCTGTAGAGATGCATTTCCTATTTATGCTACTGTTCAGTAGCTACTATGCCTTTATATATGCCACCTTGAACTCTGTATATTAGTGACCTTGTATTGTTTTGTGTCTGAAATTCAAATAAAACATTCAACAATTAAATAATAAAACATTGTATTGTATATCTTTACTGTATTAATTATTATCTATTGACAAATATTACTCTTTGTTAGTGTATGAACGAATAAGGATAATATATTTACCCAGAAATATATACTCAAATCTATTTTAATTATAAAATGTGCTGTGGGTAGATGAATGATGCATAATCACCTGAAATAGAAAGAATGTACCTTTAGCAAATTGTAAATGTAGTAGCAAACCCTTAGGGATTATTGCTTAAGAGAGAACTAAGGAAGGGACATAAGTCAGAGGGTGTTGCCTCAAGTATTGCTTCAGTTGATAATAATAAAAGATTGATTGATGGATAAGCTTTTCTGAAATAGAGGAAGAAAGACTAATCAAATTCTGGTTATGCTGTATTTTTAGATATAGGAACAAAAGTACATTTGTGACATGACAATGTAAAGACTGACAAAATAAATAGCTATTTCCTTTGTATTGATGTGTATATATATATATATATATATATATATATACTACAGATTATTACCTGTTAAGGTGGTTTTCCCGACTCCTCATGGCAGCACGGACACCAATGGGATTTCATGGTGCTCCTATTGGATCCCATAGGAAAGTAAAAGACACCTGCTCCTACTTAAGCCTCCCTCACTCNTCTCACAGTGTCTTTGGCATTTTCCAAGCTTTAATATATAAACAGACAGGTTAATGGACAAACATAAAAAGGGAGGGAGCACCGTGCTGCGATGAGGAGTCGGGAAAACCACCTTAACAGGTAATAATCTG
>JABWIB010003947.1:31917-45023 GCA_016617825.1 Platyplectrum ornatum
GCGGGGAGACCTTTAAACCAGCGCCGTACATGTACGGCGCTGGGTTTTACGGACCTTCCGACTGCGCCGTACATGTACGGCGCAGGGTCGGAAGGGGTTAAATGTGGTAATGTTCGGGGGTTGGGGAAGAATCCAGTGCTGAAGGATCCATTTGTGGTCCACCGCTGATACCACGACTGCCTGGAGTATCCCGCAAGGCGGAAGGATGGGTCTACAAAGCCTAGGATTGCCCACTCCGGGGTGAATGGGAGTGCATCTAGCAATTGGGTGGAGGAAAACCTATGGACTTGCTTCCAGAATATGCGGATATGGGGGCAGTCCCAGAAGCAGTGTGTTACGGTAGCCTGCGGGTGTCCACATTTCGGGCAGAGGTGAGAATACTTGAGCCCCATTGTATATCTGCAGTCTGGAGAGAGATATCCCCTATGATAACTGTTCAGTTACATTTCACTGTATGTGCTATCTTTCAGGGTCCTGTGCGTAAATGACAGTGTAAACAGGACATCCTCCATTGTGAGGGAGGGGAAAAGTGTCAGCCAGTATGACATTCCTCCTGGGATGGAGGCATGATCTAGCGGTCCTCTCAGGACTGTCGAAGTCGTTTTGCCAGTCTTGGTTCGTAAAATGAGCTGTCACTGAACGGGCATAATGGAGTGATTGGTGGACTGCCCAGGAGTGCGTAGGCGGTAGGCTATGGGATTCCAGTACTTGAGGGCAGGTTTTTACAGATCTGGACCTAAATTCACTAAGTAGGGAGTTTGCAGGGGAATTGAAAAGTGGTGATGTTGCCAATTGCAATCAGATTCCAGCTCTCAGTTTCATTTTACATACTGGAGAATGTGAGCTCGAATCTGATTGGTTGATATGGGCAACAACTCCACTTTTCAATTCCCCTGCAAACTCCCCACTTAGTGAATTTAGGCCCTGGTGTGTGGAAGAATCAGGTATCTGACCACAATGAGGCGTTGAGATATCCAGCCTGTGAACGGGTAGTTTGCTTGTCCATTTTGAAAATCAGGGTTGCCCAAAAAGGTAAGGAAAGGAATTGGTTTTTGTGCGTTGCCTTCCAGGTGGACCAGGTTGATATAAGCATAGGGTTGAGTTGTGTTTCCTGGGGCAGGTTAGCCCGTTTGGTATTTAGAAAGCATATGAGAGTGGGAGGGCGGAGGAAGGCAATGCCCATGTCTAGGGTGGTATAGTGTTCCATGTTGTGGATCCAGTCACGGGCATATCGAAGGTTGCATGCTTTGCTATAGAGCTTTAAATTAGGAAGGTTGAGGCCTATGTTTGTTTTACTCTGCTGGAGCTTGGCCAGAGCAAATCTGGAGCACTTGCCCTGCCAGATAAATGTGCGAAATACCTTATTGAGTGTGCGTTCATCACTAGGCGGTAGGGTGATTGGGAGTGTTTGAAGGGGGTGTAGGAGTTTTGGAAAGGTTACCATCTTAATTAGGTTTATCCGACTCGAATATGTCAGTGGGAGGTTTTGCCACCTAGACAAACAGGTGTATGCGTCAAAAATTAGGTCTTTGATGTTTAGGTCATACAAGGCGTGTGGGTTCTTAGAAAGGTGTTGGCCAAGATATGTCATAGACGGCCTGCCCAGCTAATCCGGAATTTGGCATTCCAAGGGGGTAGGTGGCCTGGACCCAGCCAGAGAGCCACTGACTTGGACTGATTTATGGAAAAGCCAGAGACCAATCCAAAATCATGTATTATCTCAAAAACATTGGGAGGGAACTAAGTGGGTTGGACACAAAGCAGAAGGTTGTCCGCAAAGGCTGTAATTTTAATTGTCTGGGAGACGATCAATATGCCACGGAATCAAGGTGAACATTGGAGTAGGCAGAGAGGCGGGTCGAGTGCCAGGTTGAACATTAATTTATTAATATGTATAAAATTAGTGGAGAGAAAATACCTATTTTATGGTATATTCATATAGATTGGCATCATGGAGCAAAGTTTAGACTCTATGGCCTATATTTACTAAGCAGGGAGATTGAAAATCAGATTCAAGCAACAATCACCAATCTCCCTGCTTAGTAAATATAGGTCTATGCATAGCTAACAACATTTCTGCCGCAATGACATCCAATGTCATCGTGTTGGGCGGTTCTTATTTCTAGACTGCTGAGTTAATTTTTCTTCGCAGGCTTGTCTGTGTCTTCCCTGGTAGCATAATAGGTCATTGTAATGTGCCACTGAACTACCAATGTAAAGAGCCCCCAAAATAATAATAATTAAAAAATAAAAATACTGTATATACTCGCGTATAAGCCGAGGCACCTAATTTCACCACAAAAACAGGGAAAACTTATTGGCGCGAATATTAGCCGACCCCCGGTATCCTTATTATGTCTCTGTCACAGATGCACAAGGCTGGCACATCTCTGAGAACACATACATATACATTGATACTGATAGTGCAGCAGCGTCTGGACTCTCACTACACTGAAGTCCTTACTAGTTCCTCTCTTGGTAGGGAGGAGTAAGGACTTCAGTGTAGTGAGAGGGGGAGTCCAGACGCTGCTGCTTATTGTTCGGCTTCCAATAGAAAATGCTAGCTCCAGCTAGTGTTAGAGGGGTAAGGAATCCTGCTGGAGCCTCTGTGATAACTCTTGCCTCGATTAAAAGCCAAGGGGGAGATTTTTCAGCACAATTTTTGGCTTATACGGTATATAGGTTTTATGTGGAATAACTGCAAAACTACTGTAAAAAGCTGTCTTTGTGCAACCAACATGTACGTGGCACCACCAATGGTCTTTGCTTTACTTCCATGGGAGCAAAAAATATAAGACCACCTTGCTCCGGAATTAGTTTCTGGATTATCTGCTGGATTAGATACTGGGTTTCAGTCCACAATAACCCCCTCCAGTATGTTTTGTTTTATTTATACAAAATAAAAGAAGCATGAAAAACAGTGAATCTTATCAATAACAATACTGAATCATATATTTTTTTCTCTCTGCAGCATTACAGCTTTTACTAGAAACATTGATGGCACCTCAATCATTACTATTGGGTAGGTGTTAATATGACATTTTAATACCTTGCATCTTACATCTTTCTATTAAACTAAAAGAAACACTACCTGTTAATTTTTCACAAAAAAGACACAGTCATGAAAGTGGTGAGAACATTTTGTTGAGTGACATTATAACTTTAAAATGTTATATAAAAAAAATAATATATATATATATATATTTATTTATATCTCAATTACATAGATATGTATGACATCTGTCTTGTGTACAGGTGTACACAAGAAACCAAAAGATAATCACCATCGGGACAAACATTCCACTACGTATATATTTAGTCCTTCCCTGGGCTGTCTCGCTAACCTAGCAGGACTTTCACTCAAGCTGATCGGTGTCCGGTATAATCAGTATTGCAACATCCAGGAAGAAAAAAAAAGATCAGAATGTGCCTAATGTATTGACATACCTTAAACTCACCATACATACCACATGAAAACTAACCAGCCTTTAAAAAAAAAAAAAAAGATATATTTGGTGTTTATTAATATGAAAGCACATTTGTGCATAATATTTTGTTTACTAAATCTCTGGTGTCGCGTTTTTCTCTCTCTTTATTCATAATGGAATGCACCGTGCACTTAAACCAGCTGTCCCCAGCAGTCTATGCTGGATTATCAGTTGTATTAAGATGTAATTTGAGGTTATATGAAAAATGTGACGCTACAGTTAAGACATTTTTTGACTGCTGGTTCATGTTTTTCTGCACACAAGAGTGAGAGATTGGAGAGGCACAAGTGAAACAATAAAAGAAGATGCAGATAATAAACAAGAAGGATGAATACATTCACTCAGTATCAATCAGCATTACAGCATTATTACTTTGTGCCTCTCCAGTCTCTCCCTCTTGTGTGCAGGAACCAGCATTCTTGCCACTTTGTTTATATAGTTTCCAATTTCTTTCTCTATGTTTAATTTTTAATCTGACATCTCTCTGGTTGTACCTGTACTTGTGTGTTTGTCTGTCTGGTTTACTATGTGCATCATATGCATGGGCAGAACAACCGGCGGTGCACAGAGGCCCACACCAACATAGGGGCTGAATGCTGCAACGCCGGTAATATAATAGACAAGTTTTATTACGCCCCCCTTCACACATCTGTACATAATAGGACTGACAGTGTGATATTCAGGTCATGTGTGTGTGACATATGACCTCAGTATCGCGTTGTTTCAAATATCTAAAGACTCAGAGAGCCAGCAGAAGCTCTAAAGTACAGAGGACAGCAGAGCCCCTGCAAGACAACTGTGAGTAATGATTTGCGAGGAGGGGAAGTGGGAGGGGGATGTAAAGTAGAAAGAAGGGTTTAAATAGATATAGGGAAGAGAAGAAGTTAAATACATGTGAAGCTGAACAAGATACCAGTATATCTATCTATCTATCTATCATGGAGACTCTCAGGGACTTGTAGTCAAAGCATCAAATGCTTTGGTGAGTTACCTGCTTTCTGTGATTGAGTGGCGCCTTTGCGTAATTACATATCTCTCTCTCTATTATATATATATATATATAAAACACACACACATATATATATATATATTTATATATATATATATATATATATATATACACACACACACACACACACACACAATAATGAGTGGCACTCAATGAGAAAGAAACTCGCTTCACATTTTCGTTCTGTCCGATGTTTCAGGGAAAGTTTCTGAAACGTCGGACAGCACAAAAATATCAAGTGTGTTTCTTTCTGTTTACAACACATGGAGTGCCACTTATTATGGTATCTATACATGTGCAATTCTTGCAGAGGAGGCACCCGTGGACTTTTTGCTGATCTAATAATTGTCTGGAGTGCCATTCATCTGTTTTATCTATCTATCGAGGGGGGCCCAAAGTTTATTTATGCACCTGGGCCCATGACTCGCTAGTTCCGCCTCTGATCATATGTTCTTTCTTCCCTTGTGCCTCTCCAGTCTCTCACTCTTGTGAGTTCCATTTTGGTTTACAATGAATGCCACCTGTCAATAATGACAGCACCTTAAACACCTAAAGAGCACTCAGGCCAACCGCAGCATACCGTGTTTCCCCGATAAAAAGACACTGTCTTATTTTTTTTGGTCCAAAAAAACACCATAGGGTAGGTCTTCTTATCGGGGAAACACGGTAGCAATGAAAAAGATATGGCAGAATGTGGAAACGGTAAAAAAATCATAGAGACTCAAAAGGAGCAGATATCAAAAATCCATGAACCAAGCAACTGAGAGAGCTCACAAGGAAATCCGGATTATGTACAGATGTATAAGATGTATCAGACCACTCATCAACAAAATAAGCCATAGCATCCTGATGCGTGAGAAAAGAATGTGTGACTTCACTGCTTCAAGATTTAGCAAATCAGTCAAAGACATTGGACCAGATCCATACTAACATACTATTGACTTACTCACAAGTGGCAAAACCATAATGAATTGTAGGTGAGGTAAAATGAATGTTAGTGTTTGCATGCAGGGAGAATACTTTATTTTTGCATGCAGCACACAGATACTGACCAGTGTTACTGTTACACTGTAATTAGACATGATCTTTCACCTCTAATACGCTTTGCAGCTAATTAAATTTAACTCCTTTGCAATTCAACATTGTTTTGTCCATACTTGACTAAATCACTAATGCCTAAATTAATCTGGCCCTATGACTATTTATAATGGAATGATTTTTTTTTGTTTTATAAATTAATCATTAATATAAAAAATTGAAAGTAAATCAATGTGTTTATAGTACAATATTTACTGCAGTGTATTATTTATGTATGCAAGGTAGAAACAGATTGAATGACTGAGTAAAATGTATTAAAATCTTAGCATTAACATTAATTAAGTCATTTATATTAGGTTACCTTTACAATAACGCTAACATTTGTTGACTAGCTATATTTCAGATTATTGAACAAACACACAACATGGAACAAAAGTGAATACAGTTTT
The DNA here is from genome assembly GCA_016617825.1 of Platyplectrum ornatum. Classification (NCBI taxonomy): domain Eukaryota; kingdom Metazoa; phylum Chordata; class Amphibia; order Anura; family Limnodynastidae; genus Platyplectrum; species Platyplectrum ornatum. The sequence continues at coordinate 37,902 of JABWIB010003947.1, forward strand.
TTGATATACAGCATAATGCATTAAACAAAAAAATAAATTATTATATTTATGTCCTCTTGAATAAATTTTAAGTATCCTGTTAAAAATGACAAATATTTTTTACAAAAATAAATAATTTCATAAACAAAAATTATTTTATACTTACAAGAAAAAAAATTGACTTCACTAGTCACATGGCACCCCATTGGTGTTGACTCATCATCCAGTGCTGGTGGGTCCTCAGGAACTGATAAGACTTCTGTAGCATCAACCTGTAAATTTAAGTCACTCTATGCATATATTACACAAGATGTAGCAAACAAGCAATATCTTGCAAACTTTTTCAGGTGAATACTGCAGTGCTCCTCCTCAATGATACAAACAGCGGAATCGACTGTTATTTATTTCTCCTCGACTAGCTATATGAACACGATTGTAGCGTCTCTCAGCATGTGTGCAAGGTTTTTAGTAACCAAGGTGTCATGCTCTGGGGTACTCAGATACTCAAAGATACTGTGATTCAAGTTATAGTTTATTGACAAACACAAGCACATACAGCAAGGAATAAACAAGATGACTAGACATCAGAGACAGGATCTGGGCTGGGACTGGATAGCAGAGACAATTGGAAGCAATAAAAAACACAGATAACCAAGACAAAGAAATACAGGGAGAAACAAATAATGAACAAATAACAAATAAAGGCAATAGCACAAGAACAAGAGTAATTGACAAGACAGAACACACTGGGATACCTGGAAAACAGCAAACAAGAGAAACAAATACAGAGAATGCTGGGGCTAGGAGAGCAAGGGGAAACTAGAGTCCAAAGTACAAACTGGGTAGCAGAATCCAGGTATGCACAAGGAGTCCAAAACAGGGGTGATGTCCAGTATGCTCAGAGACAGAAGGCAATTGATGAAGTAGCATGGTCGGTTAGGAGGAGCTGAGAAATAAAAGCAGATTCCAGGTGCTGTCCATAAGATGTGATTAGGGAGTGTAACCCAACAACAGAGCTGAAGTGAACAGCATCTTCAAGGGAGAACTTCAGCATGTGTAGAACAACAAGTCCAGACAGGCAACTTAAAGGCGACAGAGCTTTTCATTTTAAATTAAAAAGTAATTATATATAAATATATGTTTATTTTTAAAGGAGGTCACATTGACCTATTTGTAGGCCAGCTGGGAGCAGAGGTAAATAACATATCAGCACGGTGTGATGCCTTAGTCACAAAACAGCTAACTTACCTATTTGAAACTTTTAACTTAACGCCAAACCATTCCAATGTCAATATACAAATGGCCATTACCTAGGCCATTCAGAAGAAGGCAATAGAGCTAGACAATCAAAATCAAAAGAATAGTAATCTTTCAAAACTTCAAGTCCTACACATATTGCTTATTTTATATTACTATGCTGATAGTTAAACTTCTTCAGATGGCTTATCCATCAGCTCAGACGTTCTTGTTTACTGCTTTGTCATTTAGTTAGTTATATAGGTTTTATTCTTGACAGGTTTTGAGCAAGACCAGAAAAGTTCAGGAGGACATTTGGAAAATGTAGTGTTTTAACGTTAAAAATCTTGTTAGGAAATATTCCAGCAATGATTTAAACTGTTTCCATTCGGTTGATGCCAAGGGCGTATTGGCAATAGGCCATACTGGGAAGTTTCCCGGTAGACCAGAGACCTAACAAGGCCTACTCATGGCAACATGCTAAATGATTGTTGTCAGTTGCCATTGCTGTGCATTAATGGCTGAGATCTCCCCCTGGTAACTGACAGTCGATACCTACACAGGTACATTATCTGCTTAATGATCTGCGCTCTGTACTTCTCCATGGAGGCCTCTCAGTGTGACTTCATATATATCTAGCCCACTATGTATTTCTTAGCAGTAGATTTCAATGTAGATCTTTAATAGGACATATTATAATCACCTCTTTTTCTTTCTTCTACTGTATATGTGATGAGAAATTACCTTCACTAAATGCTTAAATTTCCCCTCATGGGAGATCTCTACAGCTATGAAGTATCACTATGAGCATCTGGCTGTTATTTAATCTATTCATGCTGTAGGGTGCGCATATGCTGACACACAGTAACAGGATCTGTTTGTGATTTGAGATATTATGTATTTCCTGAAAGTTATTGATTTCAATGTTGTTACTTTAGTTCTCCCACTACTAGTTATTATGTGCGCTTTCATTGCTAAATGAACCATTGAATTTACAGCTCTGACCCTCTGGTTCACTTCTGACTTTTTCGTTGTTTGATATTCGTATTGTGAATAGTTTTTCTTTTCTGTTTGCAAGTACTTTTACCTTAAATGTAGAACACCAATGACTGAAATACCAGTGAGCAGTGCCGCTGCCAGGATCACCCGGGCCGGGGCCACCATATAACGGCAGGACGTTGTGACGTCACTGCAGGAGGCAGTCGGGCCTATTTAAACTCACTTAGACGCCAATAATGGCGTCTAAGTGAGTTCAGGCAGGCTGTCGGCAGTGGCCAGCACACCAGTACAGGGCGCCGGGCCACTGCCACGGGGACGGCCGTGCCCTGGACTGTAGGTCCGGCTGTCCCCCCCTCTAATGGCGGCCCTACCAGTAAGCATGTTTATGACTAGGAGCCTGGTTAGTGCCAGAAAGGTTCTGGGTAGATTGACACAGGAATACTGCAAAAATAGTGTGTGAACACATATACAAACCCTTTACAAACCCATAAAACTTACAAGAGAATGAGTGTGGTCTAATTGTTTCCCTTGTTTATCTGTTACATATATATGAGTCATCGAGGGATTTCTTTCCAGGAACAGCATGCATAACAAGGTTCATTCCCTTGACAGTTTACACATTTCAAATGATAAATTTAGAATGTTTGTTGGATACACAACTATGAAGAACATGAGACATGTGTGGGCTTATTAAACATACACAAATGCACACACCCACTACAAATAAAACCATTAATGCAAAATAAATCATATCAAACATCATTAAAAATGTTGCTTTTTTATTTTTCTGACTATTATGTAAAAGCAACAAACTATCAATGTATACATATTATCACTTAACACGTATACATTAATATTTACATTTTAGGGTTTCCAAAAATGGCCCTGTTTGTTAAGAGGCGCATGTGCAGGACAGGATGGATCTGGATCCTCTGCATTTAGTATGATGTTCTAGTCATAATGTATACTTTCAGAGCGCCGCCACTCTGTAAGAGGGGGTACCTATACTAATAGTAGAAAAAAGGCTTCTATTACTATGAAAATGTAGGTGCTCTTTCCAGTTTATTAGGGGACAAAGTGAAAATCTTAAAAACATAACTTGACGAGCCAGGAGAGTGACCCCCGATCTCCACTGCTGCTGTGCTTACATCTCTGGATCTGGTTATTATCCAAAGCAGGGCTCGAAGTGGCGGTGTATACTGTGGTATGCCATAACAGAACTTCTCCCACTGATATAATCTATAAATCTCCATTGACTTCTATGATAATCTTTGTTTAGATACCACCACTTTTATCACTTCAACCACTGATAAAATGGTATATGTATACTTTTTTCCCCTTAAAAATGCTTATGTTATGGTGGTTAATCTTTTTAATCAAAAGATAAACGACCCTTTCGGGAGAGGTCTGCTCAATTCAGCCAGTCTGTGGTTGTTTAAAATGATTGTGAGTAGCCTAATATTTTTGATCACCAATGTCTCGATGTCTGCATCTTCAGAGCAACGATTCCCTCTGAAACTTCAGTATAGGCCACCTGGTGGATGAATGTGTAATTGCAGCATAATACTGCAGCGAAGGATTTTGGGATTGTTCATATATATGGAGCAGTGCAGTTTGCAGATCGTTAGAAGAAATCCTTCAATCAACTAAAAAAATGTGTATCCAGTTTAAGTCCTTGTTGCGTCATTTAAATGCTTCCTCTATACACCTTGCATAGACAGGGTAGACCGACACACCCTGCTGCCATAAGTCATATGAAATTCAGGATCAGAGTTCTTTCTCATTCCTATACACTCTGCTCATGTATGCACCGTATACTCCCACAGGCTACACAGTGGATCCAGACTTCCACCACCGATGAATTTGAAGCTTCGAGGTGAATCTAGACTTCTGTACAGTCCAGATAGGGTTACTCCCCTCACTCACAAGGAATTCTGTTTCCAGACCTTTACCTTATACTTCTGCTATGTCCGCATATAAATTGAGGACTTTTCAGGAGTCTAGACAGTACTAACCATTGGAAACACTTCCTGAATAAATGTGCGGATCTAGAGGATCGAGCATGACTGTGAAATGTGGTTGTTTTTTAAAACTTGACCCTAGTTGAAACATTTAACTCTCAGCCCCCAAAATATCACAATGTCGTTTTACTTTTATGAAAAAAATAATAATATGAATATTTCGTTTCACTCTTTTCAGTTCTTTTCAGTCGTTTAAGATTGGAGGCAATTACTTATTCTGTATACTTGCATTACATTCTCCTAAGAGAAAAGCCATCATGTGGTCTTAAATGTAAACATTTTCAAATGTGCTTATACATGTTTATTTTAATCAATAGCTGTGTAAAAATAAATAAAGTTAAATATGTATGTATGTATATACAGTATATATATCTATCTATATATATATATATATATATATATATATATATATATATATATATATATATATATATATATCTATATATATATATATCTCAACATTTTGGAATATTTTGAAGTGCCAAAATATTTGGATTGAAAACTTACAATTTGTTTTTTAAAATACAATTCAGTAAAGGGAAAAAATACAAGGTCAAAGGTAATATATGTATTAAACTCTTTTCCTGTGTTGTGTTTTTCCTGCAATTACTGTATCAGGTTTATGTAAATTTCCACTTCAGGGTATGGAGCAGTGTTTGTAGATATAACTCTTGTTGTGTACAGAACCTGAAATAATGCAAACAGAGAGGTTATACAGTGTTTGAATACATGTACAGCAGTAATAGGCAGCCTGGTGCAGCATTGTAATCATCTTAAAGGTATCATATGACCATTATTCTGCACAATAAGTTTAGATAATACATTTCATGAATCACAATACTAAATTAACTAGAAATAAACCACACAGACACAGAATTAAATGGAACTTAAATGTTTGCCTTTTTATTTAATAAAGGGGGCTTTTTTTTATGGAATTGTCTGTTATGAACCCGGTCACATCAACAGATACTACTACCCTTAGTTGCACTCCCTTGCGAGTCACAACCAGGGTGGGCTTATTAAGCTCTCTCTCTCCTCCTCTTGTGTGGTGGTTGGGAAATCTGGATTAATACACTTACTGGACACACCCATACTGTATATGAAAAAGAGTTCAGAAGCAGAATACATGACACCCACCTCAAACATACATATTTCCAGTTTACAGAAGAGCTAGTTAATCCAAAGGCACTGTATATTGTCTAGGTATATTACGACAGTCAAATTTAGAAGATCTTGGAAAATTTAATTCATAATGTTTAGAAAGCCAGGTACCCAGAGTGCACATCTCAAGTATTAAAAACTGTTTTCATTTGTCTTCCTTTTTTTAGTTGTAGTCCCCTAGCAAGTCTATCTTAGAAAACAAGTGGACTCCTAGAATAAGAATAATGATTCTTGATGGAGATATTGTTGAGACCACAAGTCCTCAGGGTAACTTTTTTTTTTTTTTATAAAAGTCTACCTTCACATATTCTGACATACCCTGGCAATGGAATATGGGTAGGTCCTATCCTGATATAGTATGAAACCAGGAATTATAGTGACGATAATGCAGAATGTCCAAGGCTACGAAGGGTGATCTTCCTGGTTCATCAAACATTTTGTTGAATAAGTAAAGGAACTCTGTGGTGTTTGAAAACAATGGATTTCACTTTTCCCTTAGTGGTGATGGCCATACTAGCATCTGGCCTGATAAGAGAAATTATGTAAGTAAGTTGTGCCTTCAAATAAGGAACATATTATGGCTGAAGTTAAAAGTGTATACTACACTGGTTAGGAAACACACCTAGGAAATTCCATTGGTTTTATCAGGATTATGAAGCTTCAATCTAGAAGCTGTGGGAGGTGTGTCAAAGTTTGCAAAAAGTAAAACATTTGCTGTCTCTGTATGTGATATGCCAGCATTTGTTCTCCAATCGGATTCACTGGGCTACTGCAAACTGTCACAGTGTCAGGATTTTGGGTATCTGGTTGGGGTAACTGGAAGGTGAGAAGAGAAATATATGGACTATAAAGTATGGTTTGGTAACTGCCGGTGGGCACAAGGAAAACCAATAGCAAAGGGGTTATTAGCAGACTGAGGTGAAGATGTTGAGCTAATGGTGGTACTGAGCTGACTGGCAGTGATGGTAATATATCCATGGGGTCGTAGTGCTCAGGATTTATGGGAGAAGGGTGTTTTTTGAGTATTGGAGAGTTGCTGTTACTACCTACGGTGCCCCAATAGTACTACATTTTGTGAAACTGCAGTTAAGTAGATAAGAAAGTATATAAGCTAGCACAACCCATTTTACATCAGTGTGTTTGGTGATATGGGTGGTAATGTGTAATGTGTGGGTGCTAGAATGTTTCTTTTGGATTTGTTATTGATAAATGTTTGTTTCTACTTCGGTGTGTTTGGTGTGGGTGGTAGCAGATATAAATACCAGACAATATGAATTAAATAAGTAGAAAGCAGATGAAAAATAAATGCTAATTGTTATTGTCCTAAATCTGTGATGGAAACATTTGGATTGGATGCTTCTTCCATTATCAGAATTCAGAGGGCTGAGCCAGTACTCATGAGTAGAAAAGATGTGGGAGCGGAGCGATGGGGTGGAGGGAGATAGAGACAAGGGATATTGCAATGTTTATGTACATTTAGACTCCATGGGCCAGATAGGGGGAGTTAAATTTCATTAGTTGCAAACAGTATTAAAGTTTAGTCCAAGGGGTATATTTACTAAGCAGGGAATTTGCTGGGGAATTGAAAAGTGGGGATGTTGCCCATAGCAACCAATCAGATTCGAGCTTACATTCTCCAGTATGTAAAATAAAACTTTGGGCAACTTCCTCCAGCCAGTAAATAACATATTGCTATGGGCAACTTCCCCGCTTTTTAATTCCCCAG
>JABWIB010003949.1:0-10751 GCA_016617825.1 Platyplectrum ornatum
CCTCTTGTTCCACCCACAGGCTGGAAGGAAAGACAAGACAAGCCCTAAACACCATGTCACACCGTGAGGGAGACAGCAGCAACTAGGCTGGGAGGTTTCTTTCTTTCTTAATTCCTTCCTTTCTTTTTCTTTTTTTCACCTAGTAGGGGGAGGAGTGAGAAACCTGAGACAGAGAGAGAGAGAGAGGGAGAGAGAGAGAGAAAGAGAGGAAGAAGCCGGTCTGCAGGACTTCCAGCATCCAGCTTTCCTGCTCCCACCACTGCCTGGATTTTACTATAAGCAAGCTGCATTTATAAATAAGGAGAACATTCATAAACAAGGGGATAGACGGACAAGAAACATTATTTGCCTGTGTTTATTTATTTTTATTTTTTTATATTTTTTTTTTTTATAGATCTATATTTTTAAGCATAGATATTATCCATGTCGTATGGGAATTAGTTATTGGAATAACTAAAAAAATNAATAAACGAACTCCTGAAAGAGCATCATTGAGAAGGGTCAGGGGCATTACACCCTGTCAACGAGTTTTCTGCATCAGATATAAGGATTCCAGCTACATGGGCAAACGTTTGGATCAGCAGCCAATGTACCCTCAGTACACGTACTACTACCCTCATTATCTCCAGAGCAAGGTATGAGCCAGTCTCTCCTCCTGTGCTGGATGATGGATAGGGGACTGTTGTGACTAAGATCAGTCATACAGTCATAACAGGGACACCAGAGATGCAGGAAGGTCAAGCAATGTGGATAAGTCCCCCCCCCCCATCCCATCCCATCCCCCTTGTAGTCTATTTCACTATTACTACCACATACCTATGTTTTCATTGAATCCTTTGTTGTCTGTCATAGGGATTATATATTTGTCCTCTATATTAGCGTAGAGCTGTGTAATTCTCCTGACATGAAAATGCAGATTGGCTTGGGCAATACTATGTATACTGTTGGATGTAATGTAAATACAGCCTCGGTGGCACTTTAGTGAGATCCGTACAGTCTGGGCAGCAGAAAGCATTGTCCGGTTGCAAGAGATTTTTATACTNATCAACTTCACAATCCTCCCAAGGACAAGCGATCTTATTTGTTTTGCAAGTTTTGGATTTTGCCAACTGTTTATAGGAGCATGCACATACCCAGGTATCAGATGCAGAGGATAGAGGTTAGCAATACATAAAACATAAGCCCTGGGCTGATCTGTAGGCAGTGCACAGTTCAAGTGCCAGGGGTCAAGGCTGAACAGTGACCTGATGAGTAATCTATACACCCATTAGATAACAATTAGGCGTCAGCTAACAATCGCTCGGGTCCTGTCTATATCAACATAAAACTGCTTAGTCAGGAGTTCTTTATATACTATATTGCCCTTTGTGTATTGTAGTCGCAACTTTCCTCACTATAGTGTCACTGTGGTCTGTCCGTTCTATTGTTTGCAATGTCAAGGTCAGTTTCCCTTAATGAGTGTGTGCATTAAGGTCCCACTTTCAATGCAGCAGCCACATTTCTTTGTCTTGCTAATAGAGCCAGCATCCTTTGTCACTTGTAGCGATGAGAACAAAATGATCACAAGTTATTTTTCCTGGGCTATTCAGGATGTTGTGTGCAAGTTTTGCACACTGCACAATGATTTACACTGACTCTGTATAGACACACACACAATGTTTTGTAATCATGGTTGAAAAATGCCACCAGTCACTTCAGACAAGCAGCATCTGGATCTTGTTACCTTAATGTGCTTTCAGTTTCAGTCATCAGCATGCTATAGGGTGAGCTTAAAGCCTGCATGGGTAAGTGCCTGTCAGCCCTGTCCTCTAGCACATGCTTTTGGTGACATGCACNGATGAGCAACAATTACTCAGCAATGTACACCCAGACACAATACCCATTAATTAATGATTGCCATAGCTCTCCAGTAGGATCTCCAGATGTCTTGTGCCACACACACGGCAAATTGAAAAAATCTGTTGTTTTCCCGGCCATTGAACGTTAACAGTGTAAGCTGAGAACCAAAGTTTACAAATTGGCCAAAGTTCGCTTAAAGTGTACCCAAGAGCTAGCAATCATGTTATGGTCTGAACCATTGCTCATTAGAAACTGTATCAGTTCATTGTGGACTTATGTGGCATATGTGGTTTATTTGTATGTGATGTCATAGGTTACTAATGAAGTCACAGGTTGCGTCAAAGGTCCAACCCCCCCAAAATGGCTGCTTCTAGAGTTAGTTATTGATGAGAAAAAAAAAAACTTCTTTACTTGTCTGTCATTATTTATTTAACAGCAGATATGAAAGATGACCCAACATTTCATTGAACAGGATGAGGCGGTGGCCAGCATTATCCATGATGCCTGATTTTTCAAAAGATAACTGTACTTTATTAATGTGAATTATTAATGAGCACCATTAAGGGCTTTATAGTATTATATCCCTATCTGGTTTCCATGGTGAGATTATAATTGATATAACTTGTACAGAAAATACACAATTATGTGGATATCATGTAACCATAATATGCCAAAATGCAGTCTGGTTATGATGTTTTCGCTGTCTGCAAGCCAAGGGAAAGCACCCATTATCAGTGTAATGGATACTGCTCCGCACTGGATTTAAATGAATGAAAGGAATAATTGTTGCATTAGGTATACGATTTATACATTTGAATTTTGCTTCAGGAAATAGTGCAGGATTGCTCCACTTTGTCCTTTATGTTCCACGAGGGTAAAGTCTCTCTAGCAATACATTCCATATAACCATGGCCAGACATATTTATCGAATTTGTTGTATATTATTATGCATTGATCGTGTTATATTTTATAATGATTGATTGTTATGATTTTTGGAATAGGTTATACTGCATGTCCTATACACGCCATGTCTGGAATATCAGAAGTGATTTCAAATACATAATTAGAATGATAACATAAGAGAAGCGCTGCATACGTTCATATGAATATTGATCTTTCCATCTGCTTTGTGGAAATTTGTAAATGATTCTCTTCTGCTAATGAAGGTACATAGCACCCCCAGAGAATCACGAGCAGGATAATCAAGGGGAGAGAAATTAGGTTCAGTAATTGACAGTGACCTGAATGAAGCAGTCTCACTAGGAACCCACACTAACCAGAGATAAAAGTGATTCTTATATAGCGTTTCCTTTCCCTATGGTTTTATATGCTATGCTTTACATCAGAAGAAGAACACAGNATACTGCAACTGCGACTACGTCTGATGTGAAAAATTGCTCTATTAGTTAAAAATATAAATTGGCAACTTGATTTATAACCAGCCATAGAAAATCTCTGCAGCCCTCTAAATATGGGCTTAATAAAGACCAAAAAAGCAGCAGGTCCGTTANAGAATGTGTCCTTTTCCCTCCCATTTGTCCTCTGCAAGTCTGCACCAATTTGTAATCCCAGCTCTGGCCGTGCATTCCCACTCATGCTGACTGAGTGCAGATTTTCCAGACCCATCCCTGCTTAGTAGGTTTACTGCTTTTTCCACATNTGACCATCTGGACATACAGAAGGCCTTGTCGGAAAAATTCCGATATGCAGAGGAGGCTGGTGTCATTGTCTAGCTGGTGGTGCTCAGGCAGTGTATGGTGTCTGGTGCGANGCAATAGTCAGGTGTAAGGAGTAATCCATCAACCACACACGGCTTTCAGTCCACAATATCAACCATCTGCAACCTGGGCATGTGCCAGTGGCATGATGAGGGTGGCGTTCTATTACTAAAGCACACTATACTATATACTCTAGATTGGGAAAGGGGGGGGGGCGAGATCAGTGTGAGTTAACTATTTAGCAGTCATACCTGATGTTGAAAAATGTCAATNAATGTTATGAATCATAGTTTTTCATTTGATTTGTGTTATGGAAAGGTTTACATGTCGTTTTATGTATAAGCTATTCCTGGTGCTTGCATGAGCAGAACTTGTTCTCGGTCGTTTATATTGCTCCTGACAGGTTTCCTGTTTTGTTCTAATTGTTGCTCATTTGTATTTGCTTACATCAGAGACATCATATTGCTGACAGTTCCAGAACCCGTTTGTAATTCCGAAGTGTTTGTCTTTCCAGTGTCCCAGACATTATGTAACTGTATACATCATTTTGCAAAGTACAAGCGATGACCCAGTCTTTGGAAAATATGTAGCAGAAAGAGTAGTGCAGGAGTAAACAGGAGCTGATTGAAAAGAACTCGTCGGAGAACAGTTTTACTATAGACGCTTTCAAGGCAGATAGGAGGGAGTGAGCAAAATGCATAGGTTCATTTCAGGTCACGTTGGAAATGGCCTGGACACAGTTGGCTTTACACAGATATGATTTCACACAGCACTTTTCGTCTTTATGAGTATGTTTGGCAAGAGCAGCTCATTCAGTCACGAACATGCCAGTACCGAGGCTTCCAGGAAGTCGACTCTCCCACCCCCCTCTTTTTTAAAGTTCAGAATTCTTTCTATGTGTTGTTTTGAAAATGCCTTTAATGGCGGAAATTTATACAAGTAGAAACCGTTGATATTTATCCAAAACTCGATTCCAAGGCTGTGCCGAAATTCTGTTTTCTAAGAGTCGTTCAAGGCACATCTGTATGCGATTAGGCAGTGTAATATTAAAAGCATGTGTATAAGAGATCTATTATGATAGAATTGTTCCACAGAAAACGGCTGCTTATGGGAAGAACAGAGGAGAACTGAGCNCGTATTGATTCATGCATTGTTGTGTTCTGTGTGTGATCTTTTGGGGATATGTTTTTCAAGTCCTTTTACACACTGCGTTGAGTAGGAGGAAACAACTGTGCAATCTCTCTTCAGAGAAAGCACATAGAATATTTCACTATTTACGTCATGAGTTTCCTACAAAGAAATAAGAAAAAGCTTATTATACACTTTTATGCTGGTGATAAATAGTCTTATCTTTATGCTTCCAAAGCATTTGAGTTTGATTGCAATTTATCCACAGGAATATGATAAGTCGCTTTCCACCAATCTTCTTTAAACTGCGTAACATTCANTTATCAGGCTGATCATACGATTCCAGACTATTCGTAATGATACTGATAATGATACAATCTTGTTTTGTAGTGATCATAAAGATTCTCATTGGATGGTTTTATTAACATCCTAAAAAGCATGATCACTAACTGTACAATGTTAGACATATGTGGACGCATGTACAGACTTTTCTGGTAGTGTTCTGTGCAGCAATGGTATATCCATAGAATGTGTACACTGTCACAATCCTTTCAGCAGATGGCTAGGAGAGATTATTTTCTCAGATCTACTGGTAAATTGGAATAGTGGGTAATTGTGAATTATAATCCACATCAGGGCCTAAATTTTGCAGGGGAATTGAAAAGTGGGGATGTTTCCCATAGCAACCAATCAGAATTGACCTCTCCGTTTCATTTTACATGTAAGCTCGAATCTGATTGGCTGCTATGAGCAACATCCCCACTTTTCAATTCCCCTGCAAACTCCCCGCTTAGTGAATTTAGGCCCAGGACTTCGGCAAAGAAGTTGTAAAGCCGGGTACAAACACATTTTCATTCACTGTTTATATGCAAAGTTTTAATTGACTTCTTACTGAATGGAAGTCCCAAACACATTGCTGATATGCAAGTAAACACCTAGACAATCGTTGAAATTTTTGATTCCCGTCTGTCCAATTTTTGATTCCCGTCTGTCCAAAATACAAAGTGCAGTAGAAAGAGAAGAACGAGCAAAAGTGCAGACGAACTGGTGGAAATATAAGTCACATGCGTAATCTTAAATTCTCAGTTTTACCAGTTTTCATCTAATATGACAAGACTGAAGGTGTTTACCCACAAAGCATTAAGTAACATTACCTAAGGTTAAACATTAATCCAGTTGTATCATACAGACGACATTCCCAAATGATGGTGCACATCACTTGTGCTTCCATGTTTTAATGTCTGCATTGAATGTATTATTATGTATTATGAATGTCTGAATTGAATGTACAAACTCGCCCCTACTTTAACCAGACAATATAGTTTATGACATCCATCCTTCATTACGCTCTTCAATAAAAGACAGCTAAAGCAGAACAAAAATACACAATTCTACTGAGATTATGTATCACTCCGCATCAGTCCTTACTCATGAAGAAACCAGTGTATGGTATAATGAGCCAGTATNCAACAATATAGTACACAAGCACTCTTATTATCACCAAGCTCTGCCCCTTTATAAACTCGCCATTCCAGATCCACGATTTCGGCAGAAATGTTCTTGTTTTCCTTCTCCATACTCTCCATAACTCTCAGTTTGACCACTGGAATAAACTTTAATAATAAATGCATAAATCAATCAAATTAAGTAAAAATTACAAAGTAACTAAATTTACAGTTGTAACTTTTAGATTTATTTGGTAACTTTGTATGGCCATAGGCATTATATTATTATTATTATATTTGCTGCAGTTGAAAAGAAACAGCAGTGGGATTTAAGTCTTTGCTTAATATTCTGTGAAATACTTATGTTTTTCTTGAAGGGATGAAAAACCCTCATTAATGGCATAAGTCATTTAGCACGTATTTCTGTTATTTTCATCAATTAGGAATNAACAGCTTTTAAAATACTTACCGAATTTATGTTTCCTAATATCTTAGTAATACTATGGCAACTGAAGCATTACATAATAACTGTGAGAACAGTACAGTAGCCATCCTTAATGGCCCTTATAAATATTAGTATTATTAATGATCTATGTGATTGGGGAATTTATATAGTATTTTAAAGAGTATAAGAATATGAGGCCAGGTCTCTCAGGAGAACACAAAAAATAACATACATACAGAAGAAGTCAAATGTTATTATTTTCATTAAATTCACGCTCTTCTATTACAACTTCATATGGTGATTATCGAAGTCAACAACTGAGCTATGGTTCAACTCGGAATCTGAGAACACTTTAGTCTTTTGTGCTGCTAAAACAACCANCAATGTCGTCATTGGGATGTGGTTGAGTATTTTATACTTTGCAACTCAGACACAAGAGCTTAACACGATTCTTCCAACCCCATAATTTACAACCGGAATCTCAATGCTTAGGTCCTCTATGTCGACCATGTCATGGCGACATCTTCCCAAGACTCAACTGGGAGCTGGAATCAACAGANTGATGGGAGACCTTATCTGCCTTTCGATTGTTTCCAACGGTCTAGATCCGGTCCACTATGTACACAGTTTAGTATAAGTTGCCCTATATCTGCTCATCAAAGCGGGAGAAAAACAATAAATGGGGCAAATTTGGTCCCAGGCAAACCATGTTGTAGTATGAGGAGTGTAAACGTGTTCCTAACCTATCAGCCTTTACATATATGCAACAAACTTTTTAAGAGACCATTCATAAACATTAACAGCACATAGGGGAAATAATAAAACAAGTTGCCATCTTCTTTTGAAAAGCCCCCATACTGTTATTGTTTGCATAGAAAAAAAAAACTTCACAAATTCACTTTGAAGTCCTGTAGCATAATTCCGTATCTGATGTGCATCTAATTGGTTGGAAAATGCAATAACATTTGCTTGTCTTGTATAGATTTCATAAAGCATGGAACATAGCACTTAGTATGCAAATAGCTGGATACGCTTCCTCATTTAAAAGAGTTGAATTAGGAATTGAGCCCGTGGTTTCTTTTTTTTTTTTTAACTTCCTTGTCTTTTTAATAATAGTGCATGGCAATGAAATGTAGTCCTCATGTGACACCATGCACAGTCAGGAACTCCACTCCATGCAAGAAAGGATTTGGTGAATGAATAAAGCTTAGGGGAAGAATAAAAATCGTCTTGCTGACACACACATCCATAGCTTCGGGAAACACACTTAGCACCAGCTACTCTATGTTTTTATGTTTCATCTGTGACCAACAAATAAGCTTTAGAATCCATACACTAATTCATCCTGTGAGAGTGTATAATATAATAGTTGTCATGTGGAATAAAAGGTGTTAAAAATATGTCGCTTAATAACACTACATAAACACTGCCTAAAAATAAATAAAGGGCTAAATATTAAATAAAATGCCAACCAAGCAGAGCAAATATGATTATGTAGTGTTATAACCCAGCACTATGCTTCTGTTACAAGCANAACGGAGACAGTATACTTCTTTATACTGTCAGTGTGATGAAACAAGGCATCTTTCCCAATCCAAGCATGTCTGATGACCGTTTTATTTAGAAATCTGTTAAAAAAGAAAATGACTGTCATTATTGCTTTCCAAATTTGCTTGTCTTCTTTGCTAGGAAATGCAATTAATATAAAACGTTAAATAAGACTTAAAATAAGTAGCTGTCTTTGCATACTATAGTGTTGGAGCAGTGTAATAATCCAATCCTTCAATCCTTCTTGGTGTGACATAACAGCACTGACTAATAAAGTCTTATATGTCATTTGCAGAAATCACTGCATGTTTCCGAGTGATCTGTCTGCATGCTTGTAGAGTACACACTAATGAAACGAATCACGACTTAACAACAGTCACTCGCTTTTAAGTCAATTTGTACGTAATGGACTTATATCCTAACGTGCTTAAGTACGCTCTCCTCACACGCACAGCACATTTTTTTTCTTATTAGTAGGGTTTTTTATTGTAACACTCATTATGACATGACTGGGTGGTGACAGGTGTAAAAGGGCCCTGCCCCACAGTTTACATTCCCAGATCCCTACCATACTCTATCTTTTCTGTAGCGCAACTGGAGAGAGAGAGAGAGAGAGAGAGAGAGAGAAAGAGAGAGAGAAGGGAAAAGAGGGCTCTGCATCAGGGAGAGTCCAATGCTACTGGCCACCTGGAATAAGTGTAAACAGTTTTCATAAACCTTTAGAATCATATATACTCTAATTATATGGTGCTACCCCTGAGTACCAATTTATAATTTGTTCCAATCAAAAAGAGAAAAGAAAAAGTGTACTGGCTTCTGATGGGGGCACTTTCAGTAGGGATGTCGCCAACACAAGTATATGGTATAAAACTAAATTTTATTAGTTAATTGATTAAAAACCGCAAAATATTAAAATTAAAATAGAGAAGATAGAAAGTAGAAAGAGTTTTTTTTATCAATTTACTAATAAAATGTAGTTTTATACTATATATTTTTGTTGGGGTCATCCCTACTGAGAGTGTCCTCATCAGAAACCAGTACACTTTTTCTTTTCTCTTTTTGATGGTAACTATATATATATATATAGAGAGAGAGAGAGAGAGAGAGATAGTATATTTTATATGTAAGGGGGATAGGATGGGGGGGGGCAAGGTCTTGAGCGATGGTTGGAACTTTGCCAAGGTTGCCTATCTTGGAGGGCGGGGCTGAAGTATAGTATTAGATTTAAGAGGTGACTTGTTCTAGCTTATATGTCATTTCAATTTAATATATCCACTTCCAATGCCAAATACAGTACAGTGTTACAAAAAAAAAAAACATGCCAGGAATGTCCAGGAAACATGTCATGACATAGTGACATAGTATTCCATGGGGTATATTTACTAAGCAGTGAGATTGCAGTGAGATTGAAAAGTGGGGATGATTTGACTTAACATTCTCAAGTCTGTAAAATGAAACTGAGAGCTTGAATCTGATTGGTTGCTATGGGTAACTTCCCCACTTTCCGATCTCATTGCAATCTCACCGCTTAGTAAATATACCCCCAAATGTGTTCTTCTATGTAACATTTAGTGAATGCATACTAGTGGTTTTTACTCCAAGCACTGACATGTGCTAAAAAAAAGCAGCATTTAGTAATTTCGGAACAAACACCATAGTTCAATGGAACATATAGACACAGGGCCAGATTGACAATGGGGTGGATGGGACAATAGCCCAAGGCCTCCATCTTGAAAAAGGCCCACACATAAAGCCACTCTTCAAGCCTCCCCATGAAACGCATGAGGATNAATGTGAGACATNCACTAAGTGTGATAAAGGAGGGTACCGTTTAATGAAATGCAATAAATGAATGGGCCCAAATATATTGTACCTCCTCACACAACACTGGGCATACCCNCAGCAATGGGCCCTCGAAAATGTTCAGCCCCAGGTCCATGTGATCTGTAATCCGGCCCTGTATAGACAGATGATAGATATGATGTAAAAGATAATATTTCTCCTTGCTGTGAATGAAATAACCTTATATAACCTTATACAATAGAATCAGGCCAGGCAAAGGAAGTCATTTCATTTAAATCACAATAACTTTAATATAAAGTTCTACATGTCAAGGAAACTAAAGTAAGCCTACCAATCAGTGTGCCTGTCTAAAAATTTAATGGTGGCAACTCTAGTCTAATTAAAGTTGTAATTACTGTTTAGCATACCATTTTACTGTTACTGTTTTGTAAAATTGTATGTGTGTCAATTAAAGGCATATTAGGAATTGAATGCGCCTAAGGAAGCAAACAGTGAGCCGTCTATTCTAGATGATGGAAAGGGTTTATTGAAGACCCCTTATTATACAGTATGTGCCGTCCTGTCTGTTACTTTCACACATAAAGGTCAAGGTGTGTTTCTGCAGCTGCATACTTGGAAGTATATTTACAGGAATATTCTGTTCTGCTGCAGCTTCCACTGCAATGCCGCATATTTTTCCTGGTCACAGCTATCCCATTTTCAAGTTCCAGCTGCTGCCGATCATGCCAGTAGTATTGCCTTCTTCCCAGGCATTGGACGGAGCATCATAGATCCGAAAGGATGTCCTATGGAAGCTCAGAGAGCTGAGGTCAATCTAGGATTTGA
>JABWIB010003950.1:0-12353 GCA_016617825.1 Platyplectrum ornatum
CGAATTGTGGGTGAATACAATATTCGTCAGTTACTGAATTCCATTTTTGTATACTTTGTATGGCAAAATTCGTCACGGCGAACTGTCATTGACGAACTTTAAACGTCAAACTAAATGACGAAAAAAAACACATTCGTCACTTAGTGAATACACATTTGACGAATTTGTCAGCCATTTCGTCAGCCACTGACGAATTCTGCAATTCGTCACTTACTGAATTCCCCCCCAGATATGTAAACATTACAAGAACCTTGCCAGAGGCATGACATTACCTACTGGAGGTTGAACTCATAGGCCTAAATTCACTAAGCGGGGAGATTGCAGGGGAATTGAAAAGTGGGGATGTTGCCCATAGCAACCAATCATATTCAAGCTCACATTCTCCAGCATGTAAAATGAAACTGACAGCTCAAATCTGATTGTTTGCTATGTGCAACATCCCCACTTTTCAATTCCCCTGCAATCTCCCCGCTTAGTGAATTTAGGCCATAGTCTTTTACAGCTGCTTTAAGTTTCCAAACTGCTTCTTGCTAGGTATACATAACAGCATTTGCTAGATATGCTTCAGTTAAGTAGTGAATGATTAGGCAAGTTTTTTTGAGTTGCTGTGAAGTTGATACTGGTGTATGATGGCTAAGCCTGATATGGTGAAAATTGCCTTCCCTTTCATTAGGATACCCATCCACAATTCTTACCCTCAACAGGTTTCTACCAGTGGTTTACATTACTCACTCTCCTTATCACAAGTTCCACCTTCTACAAACCCCTTTCTTCATGAAAGTCCACATCTCCCTGAAGTCATCACTAAGATTCCAGTTACTCTGACTTATCTCTTTGTGTTATATATACTCAAATTACCAAGCTGTATATATCCAGTAACTGAAAGTAAAGCACTTTTGGTCCTTCATCCAGGTTCTGGCTAAGCAAAGCTGTAGGGTGACAGGGTGTTTATAAACAGGACGTAGCACTCAGAGGTTCTGATAATTGTTGTTTTAAAGATGCAAACTGAAATATCTATCTACTGCTGACCCGAATTTTCTTTTTAATCTATTTCCATATCTGGTTCTTATTGTTGGCTTGCATCAGCAAGAGAACATATATTCCCCAGGGAATGTAAGTGTTTAAATGGATATGCAGCGTTCTTAATGGTTGATAGATCTAGGCCAGTCATTTTATAATATAATATTTTTATGCCGTTGATTGTGTTTATAATTATAATTTGGTCATTTTTCACCTAGACAAAACACAAGTGTTAATGCTTTGTTATGTCAGTGCAGGTTATTATTTTGTTATTACACAGCACACTAAATGAGTGGTTTAATCATTCTACATTGTTTGTTTTGTACACATAATTATATAGATACACTCAAAGTCGTTTGCTGTCACAGCAAGACATTATCTTATGTTGCTTGGATGGTAATGTGTAACTTTCTGCTAGATCCCCACAGCCTAAGCTCTTCAGTTTCCAGCAGTTTTATTAATAAACAACCATTTATTTATTCCCACAGTGAATGCACATGGCTTTAATAAAATAGTAGCTTAGTGGCAAGCTATTTCCCATGTTTTTCAGATTATGTCTTTAAAATTGAAATAAATAAAATTAATTATCATCCAAGGTTATAGAAAGACAATCTGACAATATAACTTAATATTACTGTTATTAATGAAGTAATGTGGTTTTCTAAACCTGTTGCTGTACTATCTTTTTTGAATTAGGTTCCTAGAGCAGTAGGTGTGGGATTTCTGTTAGCTAAAACAGCAATTTTGTCATATATATCTGTTGATCTTTGTATTTTATTGATTAAGATATTTCCTTGCAGGAAATACATGCAATGGACAGTAAAAAAGATAGTCAGCCTAGTATGTTTATTAATAATTATATCAGAAACAACAATAATATAAAATATAGCAAAATAAGCATTACCATAGGGTAATGGAAGAAGATTTGCTTAATCCATGAATCAACAAAGTGTGGACCTACTATCAACCCCACTTACGTTGGTACTCGACTTCTTCATTGAAGACAGATGACACCTTTGTCCAGTAACTCCCTGGACCAGGATCCATCCCTATAACAAACTCAGTTCTGGACTGATCCAGAGTCTCATGTCCGGTCTATGCAGAGTTGCATGTTTCTTAAGAAAACATATGAACCACTGCTCAGCTGCCTGAGATAAGAGAGACCCTGGCTTCTATAGCCGGAGCCTCTGCACTGTAATTCAGCAGTGATCGCTGCACATAAAAGCCAGGGTAGCACTCACCAGTTACTATGCCAGCTTGTTTTTGGAGTTATAATAGTTATAATATACAAATATTAAATAAGAGGGACATGATAAGGACTGTAGGTACTTCACCCTGTTTACTGGTAAAAATCTACAGCAGTAAAAAGAGCCCAAAAATCAAAGAGGAAGTACAACCTACTTACTAGTATATAAAAGACAACTCTGTGTATAAGGTGAAAATGTCTGACATGATTTATCTTATATTCAAGTTTTACATGACAATATAAGAAAATACAAGAATACAATAGGTATTAATCCTGCAGATAGAAATAAAACAAAAAAAGAATATGTTTATTGTATACATAGGGTAGGCATATACTTACAAGTATCTTAAATAGTGTGAGTTTGTGTAGAATCTATTGCTTTTCAGGAATAACAGCAAATCTATTTTTTTGGATAAGAAAAAACTCAACGCAATTTACATGTGTACAAATGCTTTCTGACAGTCAAAGTCAATACATTGTCATCAGGTGAACAGAATAAAAGAATGATAATATCATCTCCAGTGGATACACTGATCACTTATCTTTATGTATTTTATTTAATAAAAAATGTCATACATCATCAATTGCAAAAGATTTGTGATTTTAAGGAGCGTGCTCAAAGCAGCGCAGGAGTGGAGATAGAAAAAGACAGACCCTATATCAAGGGGGACTGTAGAGATCTGTATTGGGGTGGGCTTTTAATGCATCTACCCTACATCCTGGGCATATTATTATTATTGCTAATTTATTAGGTGCTACAAAGTATCCGCAGCGCCGCACAATGGGGAAATTCAGACAGACAGAATGGGTGGGGAAGAGGAGCCCTGCCCACAAGCTTACATTCTAAGGGAGATCAGGGTTTTGATGCATAGGAATAATTACACATACACTAGGGACAATTTTAGACAGTTGCCAATTAACCTGCCAGTTTGTTTCTGGGATGTGGGAGGAAACCCACGCAGACACGGGGAGATCATACAAACTCCACTCAGTTAAGTTCCTGTCCAGGAATCAAACTAACAACCTCAACGCTGTGAAGCAGGAACACTAAGCATTGCACCATCCGTGCTGCCCATATGCTCGTATGCCCATATGCAGTGTAATTACTTGTTACCGATAGCTCTGCATATGTACTGCCAACTGACAGTGACTGGCAGGTTAGATGAGAGCTGTTTACAAATAAATTGCTATAGTTGACAACTTACTTCGGTCCTTTGCTAGGCACAGCCCTCCCAAACCCCCTCATACTGGCAGTGTTAAGCTGGGTACACATCAGAAAAATTGTTACATTTTGCAGATGATGCCTGCTAATGATCTCCAGCTGCACAATGAACCAGATTCAGACTTTAGACACTACTGACTAAAGCTATGCAATAAATTGTTTCAATCGACCAGCTTCAGTCAAGCCACTCTTGACCAAAACCATGTTGAATTGCAGGGGAAGCAAATTTAATTAGTTGCAATGAGTATTAAAGTTGAGAGATGATGTTTCCTAGCCCAAGTCTAATAACAGTGTAACAGTAACGCTGGTCAGTATCTGTGTGCAAAATGCAAAAATAAAGTATTCTCTCTGCATGCAAACAATTTCTTTTACCTCCACTGCAATTCAACATGGTTTTTTCCACTCTCATAAGTTGTGAATAAATAGTGCCTAAAGTCTGAATCTGGTCCAATGTCTTTGTACAAACTGCCTTGTTGATTATCTACGAAAAATACAAGGAACCTTTGCTGCAGTAATATGCTGCAATTACATGCGTGTCCACAAGGTGGCTCTATACTGAATTATGGATGGAATCATTGCTTTGAGAATCGTGTGTCAGTATATGAAGATGATGTTTTTCTACAAACATCGGGACATCGTTGATCAGAAATATGTGGTCCAGAAAATTAAATCAAATGACCTCAGACTGTCTGAAATGATCCTGCAACATTTTTGGAGAGGACACACTAAACATATATCTGCTGAAATGTCTTTTATCGGGTGATTGCCATCATAATCTTTCTGACGTGTACCCAATATTAGCTTCTGACAAATTATTTAATCACAGATTGATTGCTGATCAATGTCTAAGCTAAGATTTTTTAGTTTTTATTTAATTAGGTTTAAATCTGTCTGTTTTTTTTAAATGGTGAATTATTTGCTGCATTTAGTAACTAAAAATTCTTGCCTCCAACAGTTGAGATCATTCTTCAAATAGGTGATTTTGTTTTCTGTTTAAAATATATATCTATGTGTCCTAGTATAACCTTCACAGCTGCAAGGAACTGAATTTTGGCAAACCATTAAGCAGGGGGTGGAACAGTCAATGTTAAGCCTAACAGTGCAGACAAATTATTTGGCTAAATTCATGTCAAGTCTCCAAGACAGATGTCTTAAGCCACTGAAAATAAGGTCTGTGTTTTTATCAAACATGAGCATATACTCTAGCTATTTTATTGACAATAAGAAATCCATAAATTATTTACGTTACATTTACTTGTTTAATATTTACATTAAATATTATCATAGTATTTTTATACAGAAAATGTACTTTAGATAATTTTGAATTTTATTGTATGAATGTCATTAAGATCATTAAGTATGATGTCATTAAGACATTAAGATTCTTAGGCATAATCAACCATTTTGACCATAAAACTAGGGCCCTTTTCTCATTCCCAGGTAAGTGGAAAAGTATGTAAAGTAATTATTTTAAACCAGATACAGACCTATGTGAGAACCCTTCCACGTGGAGGTCTGAACTCCCCTCCCTTACCCCTTACATATCCAGAGCCCTACCTTAATTTCATTGCACTGATCTACTTTGACACTGATGGGATTAGCGTTCCTGACCCCATACAGAAAATTTTCCGATAGTAACACAAAATCACCTAATTTACTTAAGTCAGGATACTGTCCCTTGTCTTTGTAGAGCTACAGAATCTAACTTGGCCTGATTCCGCTAGCAACTTCAGAACAACCAGTACCACAAATCATGTCATGACTCCAGGGTAAACTGGTATATAATGACATACAGTTATACAGTCTTATTTTTTATAATGGTCCGCAGGTTAAACTCTGGTTAGAGTCATGTTGATAAGGGTAACAGTTTAACATATGTTCAAATTGTACCCAACAATACATCAACATTTATACTTCCCATACTTCCCTTTTGTCTTTTACCTGTATGTCTGCCATTTAGCGAAAGTATAACTGTCAATCACATACATTCCATTTCATGCACAGCATGAGAACAGCTTCTGTTGTTTTAGGATCTGTATTGCCCCAGTTCATTCTACAACAAGTAAACCTGTTAGACAAAACTTGCTATATAAAAGATTTTTTTTCATTTTGCCATGTTAAATAAAAGCACAGGTACTATAGTATTTTTACAAATATCAGAGAGTAATAAACTGAAATGAATAACTAGACTTAAATATTGTGTGATTGTGTGTAACATTAAACTGCGTCTGAGTTTGCATAGTTTGTTTTTTTTAAGTTAGCGATGCCAGGAGCCTGAATCAGTTGCAATCTAAAACAAGTAAGATATTACATTTTTTCAAAAAATTCTATATTGACCTGTTTCAAAGTCATATGAATCATGAATGATGGTTAAAATATAGGATATTAAAAGACAAATGGCAAGGCTCATCTCTTGTAATAACTGACTGTTTGAGCAAAGTTTTCTTTTAAATAACACATGCATTCCATTTTCAAAATTGATTTCAGTAACTTACCAGAATTCACTTCAACAGTGCAGTCTGTTCACTTTAATGATTCTCATTCAAGAAATGATCAAGAAAAGAAGATTATAGCTGGATAAAAATAGAGAAAATAATGGTAAAAGAGCAATATAAAGTACTAAAGCATGTAATGCTTTACGACAGATCTTTTAATAATATTATCTTACAAATGTAGGTAAGATTATTCATTTATTTAGCTTTTCTTCACAGTATTTTTTTTCACTTAAACATAACTTGTTTTTAGTAGTGTGCAAACCTTCATGTGTATTTGAAACAACAAACATATTTTACTTAGAATTATACTGTTGACTATACTATGGCTGAAATCAATAATAAATAAATCCTTTTGACTTAATTAAAATTCTATAAACCTACATTCATTTCTATTATTTTATATGTTCCATACCACCACTTTATGACATTTTCACTTCAACCATTGGTCTGAACTTCCTTCCTAATAAGTTGCTTGTTGACTGCTGGTTTAAATTCCTTTAAATTGCCATATTTTCTATATAGTATTAGTGACAACATTTATGACAGCCTTGCTGGAACAGTTAGAGAGAATGGGAGATAATCAAGAACTATTACTGGTGATCAGATTACTAATGAGACTGCATGGCTGAAAAGCTGGCTCATGGTCATGAAAACACATAGATATCATTGGTTGTAGGGAAAAGTAAGATTCAGTGACACAGTAATGCAGAGTCATCAATGAACTACTAGTTCAAGGGAATCTCATTTGGAATAAGCTATAGGAGGAAGATCCAGGAGCAGAAGAGAAAATAAATTAGGACAAGATCCAGACTTGAAAAAAAGAAATGAAAGTTACACCTAGTTTTAAGTAATGTTATTCTTTGCATGCAGGGGGAATACTGTGGTCGATATTTAGGGTAATCAGGCTAACATCATCTTCTTGCTGTATGCTTGGCTATATTGACTGCAGATTTTTATTATAGTTACATATCCTGCAAGGTTTCACAATGGTCTGCAACATAATTGCATATATTGTAGTTGCCTGGATTCAGCTGAAGTATCAGCACATACGCAGTTAGTCAGCTTTGGGACTTCTAAGTCACTGAATAAGAATGACTGTGCATGCGCCAGGACTTGGCCCTTTAGTGACTGGTTTGTCACCTGGCTTCATGTATTCATATAAACAAGGGAAACCACCGGGTTTTTTTCTCAGTCTCCCCATACGAACCTCTTTTCCTCCTCCTAATAACAGCTTTAGGGGAAGGGAGAGGGAGGTCTATGGGGAGATAATGTCCTATAACACTATCTGAGGATGTCAGATAGTGTTATATATCGTCATGGAGCAGTTACTTTAAATAGGAAGAGGCAATTCAGAATATGGAAATTAATTTCATTAGAAATAATTGGGGGGGAAAGGCATTACAAAAACTTTAAAGGGGATAGGAATTTACATGGGAGATAAGCTGAAAATACCTAATGAGGTACAGTGAACAGAGGGAGAATGATCTGAAAGGAAAAGGAGGAGAAGACTGGAGAGAGGAGGCAGGGGCGGGCTGGCGCGGGTGCCAAGGTGCCAAATCTACTGATCGGCATGTGTGGCCTTTAGAAACTAAAATCAGCCCTGATCATCGGTGGCTCAGGGCTGCCACACATGGCGATCTACTGTTACTGATGTGCGGCCTTACATACTGCGGTGGGCTTGCCCCCCAGGCCAAAATTTGCCAGCCTCTCCCTGAGAGGAGGTTAGAGAAGGTGAACATTTATGTTAGAATTACTATATTTAAAGTTTTAGATATGAATTCTTCCCAGAGTTACAATTCTGAAAGTAAAACATTACTGCATCTCTATGGAATATCATTTCAGAGATGATTTGATGTCCTTGGATAATGTTCTGCTTTACTTTACGATTTAGCATAAGAACAGTGAAAGTAATAAACAATACATGCTTCTAAGGTTTAATGTTTGTAGGGCAATGATTGTTTTCCACATTAAAGTTTATGAAACCATCTTACACAAATAGAAATGTTTCAATCCTGTCAAAAACAATTCCTATAGCAAAATATAGCGAATCAATTTATTTTACACCAGTCAGTATTATTTTGTGCTCGAGCTTGCAATTTATGCCTGCTTTAGGTTATTGTCAGTTTAGGAGTGTAAATTTATATGGGCACTAAAAGATTGGTCTATTATTCCCCTCTCTTTCCTTAAAAATTAATTAGTATATTTAACAGCACATTCACATAATTGTAACGCTTCTTTTTTTTTTTACTGTTTGCCTTAAGGACAGAGCCTCTGCGATATTTAGGACCATGAGTTCAGCGTCTTGAATTCTAGTTTCGTTATATGATGGAACATTAATGTGAAAGTGTATTGCAGCATACTGACTTTTACCGTGACTTTCTTGTAATCATTGTAATTTATATGTCCACAGAGAATCCCTTGAGTTCATCAACTGTTTGGCTATTTAATTGTTAAGGATTTAAGGATAAACAGTAGGGCATTTCTGCTAAAGTATAGAGAGAGTGTTTCAACTAATCATTTCTGTAAACTAATTAATGTGAATAAAATGCCAATGCGGTACAAAGTTTTAGTTCGCTTTTAATTTGTTGCAAAGCCTGTACTCATTAGTGAATTTTTATGAACATGAAATCCAATGTCTTCCATATTTTTTCATGACCTTGATTTAGTTATACATTTGTTTTCTATATTCCACAACAAAAATAATAACACCTGCATAATGTTTATTCCTTGGCTTACGATCCTGTTGACATATCAGTAAAGACAGAAGTTAAATAATATGGGAATAATATGGTTGTGTAATAGATGGCCAATAGTCATAAAGCCGACAGAACCTGACAGCACCAAATTCCTGACAGGTTTAACAAGTCAACCTGTCAACAAGTGTTAAAGAAACCAAATAGATAGATAGAGAGAGAGAGAGAGAGATACTTGTCACTGCAGCACATGGATGCAACTGTTAAGCATCCCTCCGCATCACTGCTTCTCAGGACAGAGAATGTCCAGGCTGTATGGGATAATGGACTGGATCCACACTTACGTACTATTGAACTTACAAGTAAGTAGGCAAAACCATGTTGAAATGTAGGGGAGTTAAATTTCATTAGTTGCAAACAGTATTAGATTTAAGAGATGATGTTTCCTTTTAACTTTTGGTGCACCCTGAAGGCGGTAATGCGGGGGGTAGCTATCCAGACTGGGGCCAGGTTGAAACGTCTATATGTACACTCGCTGTTGGAATCGCAGATCGCTATAGTTGAATGCCGTAACCAGGCCTGTCCCTCCCCGACCCTCCACAGGCGGCTCATGGACTTGAGGCGTCAGCTACAGATGCTCCTTCTGCAATGGGCTCGGACGAGCTTGTCGAATCTCCAACAAATTCTATGTGTCTGGCAATAAGGCTAGTCATATGCTGGCCCGCAAACTCGGGGACGACAGGCTCGTAATCGGATTACGAGCCTGATCACTTTGACGGGTCGTAGAGTGTGTAATCCCCTCGATATTGCGAATGTTTTTGTCGACTACTATTCTACCTTCTACAATCTACAGCTTGATGCCACCGTAACTCAGCCAACGCATGCCTCAGTAGCTCATTTTCTCCACGACATGACTCTCCCGACTATTGGCGCTAATACCCTTGAACTCCTCAATGTCCCCTGGTCCCAGTCCGAAATTGAACTCGCCATTAAACAACTTCCTAAGGGGAAAGCCCCTGGACCGGAGGGCTTCATTAACAACTTTTATGTTACTTTTGTTGATGACTTGACTTGGCCCCAATCCTGACTATATAATGCCGCAACGTCCTTCCCTAAGGAAATGCTGGAGGCCCAAACTATCACGAAAACCTGGAAAGGACCCATCCGACTGCAAAAATTACAGACCCATCGCACTACTCTACACTGACCTGATTGGGTCTCTGCGTCCGGTGAGGAATTGATTCTTCTCTCCCTGGATGAAGAGAAGGCCTTCGATAGATTACACTAGGGGTATATGGAGCAGGTATTGAGAAGTTTGGTTTTGGGGGTTCTTTCCTTTCTTCTATTATGGACCTTTATACCAACCCCTCTGCCCGTGTCTTCAGTAATGGATTCCTTTCCTCCCCCTTCCCAATAACGAATGGTACCCGTCAGGGGTGTCCACTGTCGCCCCTTATATTTGACCTTTCTGTAGAGCCTCTGGTACATAAGATTCGGTCTACTACTTTGTTTCCGGTGCATTTCGATACACCATACTGACCATAAACTCTGCCTGTTCGCAGATGATGTCCTTCTGTTCGTTTCGAGTTTGGGGACCTCGTTGGCGGCCTTCCACGATATCTTAGATACCTACAGTACGGTCTCTTACTATAAATTAAACGCCTCCAAGACGGAAGCCTTACCTATTAATATAGCTCCAGACACTTTGGCTTCCCTCCGCTCCCTGTACCCATACTCTTGGAAGTTGGATGCTATTTCCTATCTTGGGGTTCATATTCCTCCTTCTCTGGATAAGATATTCGAGGTTAACCTTCCCCCGCTGTACTCCCAGCTGTGCACTTTACTGGCTAGGTGGGGTGCCTGTGAGGTCTCCTGGCTCGGACGGATAGCTGCCTACAAAATGTCCCTCCTACCGAAGCTTATGTATCTGTTGCGTTCAATTCCTCTCCTGTTCCCCTTCCCTGATTTGATTAGACTATGTCGCCTTATGTTAGACTATGTTTGGCGTTCTAAACCCCCTAGACTTGCTTTCAGTCAGATTGTCCTCTCCAAATCGGATGGGGGTCTGGGTTTGCCGTATCTCGCGGCTTACCAAACGGCATCGGTCTTGGCGCCACTTAGTGATTGGCCCCTTCCTTGTGGAGTTAAGCGCTGGGTGGATCTGGAACAGTCTGTCCTGAGCTCTTTCCCCCTTTCTGACCTGCTCTGAACCCCGACGTACGACAGACGGACTCTTTCTATTCCCCTACGGACTATTTGTGACGCTCTCCGGGTTTGAGATAAATACGCCCTTTCTCCTCTGGGGATATTGGCCCCTACTTCCAGACTCTCCTTGCGTGCCCTATCCCATCTTGTCCCTTACCTGTGGTGGGTTGGTTGGATAGGGGTATAACAACCTTGTCGGACCTCACTTTCCCCATGCTGTCCTTCCCTTCGAAGTGCTGGCCTGTAACTTTCACCTTCAAGATGTCCATGTCTATACCTACCTACAACTCCAGCATTGGTTGCCCTCTACGAAGCGAGCTGGTGGTAGTTTTAGTCCCCCGCCTTCCGAAATTGTTAGCCAGCTGTCAAAGGTGTGCTCTAGGGGGGCCATCACGTTCCCGGCTGGTGGCCCCGTTGGAGCTCCGTAAGACTCCTGCTCAACTACGTTGGGAAAGAGATCTTGGAATGGTTCTCTCTATCCAACAGTGTACGAACCATATTGAAATGTTTTTGAAGTTGTTTCATCGACTGTATCTCACTCCTCTCACTCCTGCGCGTCTACACCTCATGTGGCCTGCGGTTTCCAATATGTGCTGGCGTAACTGTGGTCATGTAGGGGACCTCCTGCATGTGTTTTGGAGCTGTCCGGTTATACAGCCGCTCCGCTTATACAGGGACCCAAACCCCCCTACTATGACTAAAATCAGGAACAAAGTCCAATTTAGCTTCAAAATGGAAACAAGATGTGTCCCTGCTGCGTCGCAGACGTATTCTCCCCTTATTCGCTGGCTCCCGTGGTCAGAATTTGTGGCTGCAGAACTCTGTGGATGGGGTACCGCCATTGACAATTTGCCCGCCTCCCCCCACCTTTGTGCAACTCCTGATGGTGGAGATTGAGCCCATTGTTCAAATTTCCTCCAACCTTAGTGCGTGATCTTGTGTCCTGTGTACAGTCCTTGAGGTAAACAGTTTTCTGTACTAACACTTAATGTATTTGAATATAGTAACCATGTCTCCTTTTAGAGACCTCTTTTTTAAAGTAAACATGCCTAAACTCTATACCCATAGATTTATTGCCCTTTTTAGTTACAAAATGAGGCCTTACCAATGATTTATATGATCCAGCTCCATTGATTGTTGGCTCCAGCAAAGACCAACCAGTAAAGAAGAGTAAAATATGATAGGGGAGAACAAATTGACATAGTGGAAAGGACAGAATAAGAAAGACCAGACAGTAGATTGAAGCACACAGAGTTGAGGAACAGACAATGGGAGTGGAAAGGCAGAGGATTGCACCAGTGATAACGGAAGGTAATAATTTTATTTTTTAATGTATTGCTAAATTGTCTAATTTGTGCCCGTCAGTGTGCCTCTATCTCTCTCTCCTTGGGTCTGCCTCTGCCTCTATCTCTCTCTCTCTCTGGGTCTGTCTCTGCCTCTATCTCTCTCTCTCTGGGTCTGTCTCTGCCTCT
>JABWIB010003950.1:14014-33826 GCA_016617825.1 Platyplectrum ornatum
CTCTGCCTCTATCTCTCTCTCTCTCTGGGTCTGTCTCTGCCTCTATCTCTCTCTCTCTGGGTCTGTCTCTGCCTCTATCTCTCTCTCTCTGGGTCTGTCTCTGCCTCTATCTCTCTCTCTCTCTGGGTCTGTCTCTGCCTCTATCTCTCTCTCTCTGGGTCTGTCTCTGCCTCTATCTCTCTCTCTCTGGGCCTGCCTCTCGGTCTGTCTCTCTCTCCCCTGTCACTTCCCTGTCTCTCCCCCTCGTCATTTTAGTCACAAATTTGTAAGTGGGTAAGTGGACACATTCATATATACACATACACATGCATATTCACATACATACATACATTTGTTGATTTAACTTTACTTCAATTTAAATATTGTATTTGTTCCCATTTGTTTTGTCACTTTAAAATCAGATATATGCAGTGTGCATAGGAATTTGTTTTTACTATAGTCCAACCCATCAACGGTCTGAGGGACAGTGAACAGTTTGAGGACCCCTGGTTTAAAGGGACAAAAAATGTTTGTGGAAAGGGGAGATGTAAAATAAATGTAAGACAATGGTGATTTTTTTTTTCAAAGATATATAAAGTGGAATAAAATGATGTCATTATTATTAGTGTGTTACCTCACATACAAATTTACAGAACTATGGCATTCTCGAGCTAATGTCACCTATATTTTACTCACACCAGGGGGGAATTTACTCAAAGGCGAGTTTGTTGGTGAGTTGTCATCTTGTTTAAACTTGATGTGGGTTGAACTTTCCTGCCGTGTTAGACAGGATGGATTCTCTATGAGGAAGGTTTGTTAGGGGAGCTCATCTCCTGGGCGAGTTTGGTTTAGATGTTTGTGGAGAGTTTGTTTCATCTCGCCCTCATTTATGCAAATTAAGGTGATTTTTTCACAACTCACTGGAGGTGATATTGACATGATATTGATATTAAACACCCACACACTTCCTGATTGCAGCCATAGCAAGTTCCGAAGCCAAATATTATTATTTTACAAACATTACTGTGAACATGGTTTAATAAATTTCAATAATAGTTTTTTTATAGTATTATATGTTAAATTCTATTTTTTGGGGGTTAACTTATCATTTTATTTTTTCTTCCAAATATTTAATACAAACATATTTTCTACTTTACACTGTTTGTGCATGAAGTATGAGTGAATGTTTAATTTAGTGTAGTTTTTGTTTTTCTTGACAATTTTTTAATAGGTTTAAGCTTGAGATGGGGAATAATGGTCGATAAGGGCACTTCCTTTAGTTTGAGAGTTCATATCATCTTGCCAGGTGACCAACATGGCGAAACTCAGGTGAGAGAAATGAAATCGCCCAGGATAGGGGTAAGAACAAAAGAAGGGTGATTACCAGTACTTCATCACTCCACTTAGTAACTACACGAATGGCCAACTCACCTATTAACTCGACTCATTAATAGGTGAAGATATACGTGAGATATACAAGTCGCCATTATTAAATGTCCCCATGGGAGACATTTGACAGCTTTGTAATAAATTGTCACACAATTTCCTGCCATGTATAGTGGTCTATTTCTGTTTTTAGAGAAAGCTGTAGGTAATTTTGTTATGGTTAAATTCCCACAGAGGTGCCCCAATTAATCCGAACTTCTATTTTGAGTCAGCATTACACTGTACAACCCTGCATTTGCACAGAGTTTTGAATACATGAACTTAGCTGTAATGAACTTAGCTGCTGTGTGCCCATAAACTACGCACCACAGCGCTTCTTCTTGATCTACTACTTTAGTAGCCAAGTCAAAAATGTCAATAAGATTTGTTTGGTCTCCCACCAGCCCGTCCATGCTGCTTCAGATTCTGTAAATTAATGGATTTGAGATATTGTACAAACTGTTTCCATTCATTTTTCTACTACTGAGTCTTACAGGTTGGTAGATGATAGTGTTTATCCTACTTCTACTTACATGCAATTTTCTAGTCTTCTGAAATAACACGTTTCTAATGACTTTCCATAAGACAATAATTATATTGTCTTTCATTTATAAACCTAAAAGCACTTTTGTCCGCTGTTCATGCTAGTGGGTCTGTATTTTCTCAGCTTAGGTTCCCTTTCTGCTTTGCTGTTACAGGAGTTGAAGTGGAAATTTAAAAATTATGGTATTAAAATGTAAAAAGTTGTTGTATGGAAACCTGAGTTCTCCCAATTTCCTATTCAACAACCATACTCACTTTTCCATAGTACTTAATAAATTAGGACCAAAAAAGCACTTTTTTCAATAGGAGACTATTATAAATGACAGGGCACTCAAAACTTCAGCATATACAAAGTTAGTGCACTGTCATTCCCCTTGTACAGACTTAAGTTTGACCACTTACATCCTCTGAACCTAACTCTTACGCTCGCAGTACTATATGGAATCAGTACACAGTGCACCAACAAGCCTAACTTGAGCATTTTAATACTAAGTCACATCAATTTCTGATACAACCCAGACCCCCTATCATAAGCTACCATCCTGGGAGAAAATCTGTAGGGGAAGACAGGGCAAGAAGTAAAAGCATTACTGCTGGATGGGGGGGAGGGGGGGAAGGGGGGAAGGTGAATAGCACTGTAAGGATTGTACACACAATACAAACTTTAAGTTAAAGTAGAGGTCGCATGGCATAAAGCCCTTGTAAGTCAAGGGAGTACGGATTTCTAGATGTGGTGGGGATTCATCACTGGACCCCCACTACTGCTGTGGAAGTCTTGATCTATCCAAGGTTACTACATACTGCAAATCCTCTGTATGTGTGGAGCTTAGTATGATTACAATTTCTGGGATAAAGATAATATTTGTAGGATTAATTAAGTAACAGTCACCTTGCCTTTCTAGGATATTATGAAAATGCCTACAGTATAATTCAAGCTATTTTGAAGAATTAGATGTTTGCCACTGAAAGCTCAGATCAGCACATAATTAATTAAGGAAAGTTATCAATACTCACCTAATTAGTCTGTCAGCCAACAGAAAAACAGAATGTGTAATCTAATTACTGTTTTTATTCAATTTGCAATGGTGAAACTTTGCCTCCCCCTGAAATTCAGAATGGTGTTGCCCAAAATCAAGATCACTCCAAAATCTCCTAATGAGAGCACTCTGAACATTTAATCTAGGGAGGGGGGGGACAGACTGGGTTAGTATTGCCCCCCAACCTAAACACATTCCAATGCCCTGAGTTTTCTCTAGATTATATATCTGTTAAATATACATGACATACATTAATAGTGGTCCAGAGTTCCCACTCCCTTATCTCATGTGGAAAAGGCAGTGCTTACACTGCTATATCCCTACCTTGAGTTCTTTTGGGGTTCAGTAGTCTGAACCACTCTCTGCTCAAGTTCCCCCTAACCCATTCCAAGTCTCTAAATTTAAATATACCCCCCAGCCACCTACTGTCATTTAGGTAGCTTAAGTGTCAGGATGGCCCAGGGGACAGATTCTGTGTTATGTATACCAGAGGATCCGCAATGGACACATGCTGTGCGCACATGTGTGTGTGAAAATTCAGTGCCGGACAGGTTTCTAGATCCTGTCCTTATTGTGAGTTTTGGTCTTTGGTGTAAAGTTGCTACAGTTTGTGTTTCTGATTTTGCGTATTTTAATACAAAATCTAATTAACTGAATTATTAAGGTTATAGGCAATAATATAAGGATTACTTTAAACATAAATTAGGAAGACTAAGGAGTTTAATTATGGGGCACAGATAGCCCTTCTGTAGTGGATCCCATGAGCTATTAAGGAAAAAGAAAGATCTTTATTGTGGGACAATCTCCCCTTTTATACAGAAATACTGTATTTAGGCATAATTGCATGGTAAAAACAGTAAAAACAGTTTTTGGTTGTCCATAAATAATATATAGTAATATATGTTTAATTGTACCAGATAGATATAAAATGATCTATAGTACAAATTATCCTCAAGGATGCTGAGACCTTCACAACACAATGCACATCTGTTTTTCTTTCTTTTTCTTTATAATTGTAGAACATTTGGTTTGCTGTTTATTTTATTGTTTTTTTTCGCAACATAAAAGCAGCAAAGTCTACTGACATATTCAACTGGCGAAAGTTAATTTTCTTTAAATTGGTCTTTCTAAACTGTATAAAAACTAAGAGAACATAAAATGAGTTATAGTGTATATAATAACAATATGGTTATTTTATTATTAGGAGTAAAATGTTTATTTTGGTTATTTTATTATTAGGAGTAAAATGTTTATTTCCTATTAATAAAAAATCTATACAACAATACACTGAACATGTTCCAATTAAAGTAACAAGGTGACTATGCAACCTCATCACTGTTGCTGTGGAATGGTGAAGCAGACAATCGATCTTCAATTATATTGTAGCTTTTACATAAGGAAACATAGGCTGCTAAAATAATGGGGTGATACAGAGGTGTACTCCGCACTTAAACCACATCCCATACATGTGCATAGTAGGCAAGCCATTTGTGTTTGGTACAATATGACTATGTAAGTACAGGACATAACAAGGATTAGGTAAAAAACGCAATCCAGAACCGGAGCTTTGCTGGAACCACTTAGTTGCCCACAAAAAGACACTGTCAGCTGTGTTAGCCGAGCTACTGCTGAGAGGTTTTGTTCACAGAAGCTTTCCTGACCTCGCTAAAATTATGCTTTCACCTGCAGGACCATGAACTGGGTATTAAAGCTAAAAACAGCATCTATTTGGTAGTCTGTGCTCCTGTAGAAATGTGCTGATATATAATACATATAAATTTAGATGTATATGTATGTGCATAGACAAAAATGCATTTGTATATTGTTCACATAATCAAGGTGCTGGCACAGCTGGTTAAGTGACTCAGACCCCAGTTTCGGGAGCATAAACAGGTTACCTGTAACATGTGTGTAAGTGACTTAAACCCCTCTTCCGGTTGAACGGGTTACTAATGCCTTCAGACACATGTTAAAGTAACTTGAATGGGTGGTTAGATGTCAGTAACCCATTCACTCAGACCCCTGTTCCATAAGCTTGAACTGGTTTCTGACACTTTATACACATAAATTACGTGCCAGAACAGGTTGTTAACTGATATAGGTCTCCGTTCAGGCAACATGAATGGGTTACTGGCACCTTTGTACACATAATCAAGGTGCTGGAACGTGTTGTTATGATGTTGTGATGTTTAATGTCTCAGACCCCTGTTTAGTCAGCTGGAACTGGTTTCTGACACTTTATACACATAAATCAGGTGCCGAAACAGGTGTTTAAGTGACTTGCGTTCCAGCAACATGAATGGGTTACTGACATCTTTATACACATAATCAAGGTGCTGGAACAGATGTTTAAGTGACTCAGATTACCTTTCCGGCAACTGGAACTGGTTTCTGATGGAACGGGTGGTTATGTGACTTACAACCCCGTTCTATCAGGTGGAATTGGTTTCTAACAGCTTCATACCAGGGCTCGAAGTGGGAGGGTATACGGGGGTATGTCATACCGGCACTTCTCCCAAAGATCTAATTAAAAAACTACAAATCTCCATTGACTTCCATTATATTCAGTGTTTTCATACCCTCACTTTTAAATGTCCATACCCCCACTTCTAAATTTTCACTTCGACCATTGCTTCATACACATAAACCAAGTGCTGGAACAGATGTTTCAGTGACTCAGACCTCTGTTCCGGCAACTGGAACTAGCTTCTGATGCATTTGTACACATAATCCAGATGCTGGAACGGATGCCTGAGTGACTCTAATTTCCCCCCATTCCGTCATCTGGAACAAGTTACTGATGCATTTGTATACTTAATCTGGGTGCTGGAATTGCTGCCTAAGAGTTTCATATTTCCATTCCAACAGTTTATTATCCTTATTATAAACATAAAATCTTTCTTCAAAATATTTTAATAATTAAATATATATATATATATATATATATATATATATATATATATTATATATATATACATTATTCTATCATTAATGAAAGCTACCAGACACACAAGAATCACTGAAAACTACAAACACAAGGTGGCACTGCAGGAGGGGGACTCATTCCGGCAGTTTGGGTTCCAGCATGGTTCTGGTTTTCACCTATGCCTGACATAACAGGTAGGCACAAAGCAAGAAGATCTTGTAGTTAATATAAAGTCTTTCAATAAACAGTGTCTTCTCAAATCTCACAAGACATATCCCACAATCTCACAATGATATATCCAAAATACTCTCACAGTCTCACAATGTTCCCGTCGTTTCCACTGGGTTATGGGTTTTCTTCCCTCTCCACTCCAAAAGATGCAACCAAATGCTGAGCGACCCTTCTTCCCCACAGGGACTGTATATTGGAAGGCTGTACTGCCGACTTCGGTGTAGGGAGTGTGGATATCGATGGATAGAGGACTAAAGTGTTAGTTACTATTGTTACTTAAAATTGATGTACAATAACTTACCTCATCCTTTCTCTATCTCTTGAGAGCTGAAGAAAATCTTTTGTAATCCATTAACCTCTGGGAGAGATTTCTTCGTGGAGATATCGTTGGTTGTGAGAAGACAAATGTACTGTTTATTGAAAAACTTTATTGGAAAACCAATTGGATATTAACTACAAGATCTTCTTATTCACTGTATGCAGAGACTTAGGACTGTATATGAAACTGAAAAGTTTTGTGATTGTAATTTGGATATTTTACAGATATATTTATTAGGAAATAGGTAACAGGGCTGATTTATTATACTGTATCCTTGATACACATTAGAATAAGTTGCGGTTCTCCCGATTTATACAGAGGGAAGCTTTTATAACAGTTTTTATTATCAGAAACTTGGCACTGAGGTGGTCTCTGGTACCTTACATGTATTTCATTTGGACACACCACAATACTGCATATTATACCACACAATAATATACAGACATTAATAAAGGACTAATGTATAATGTGTCATACTGAGACCTACTCTGTTTCCACGTAGTGGAAACAGAGGAAATGGTAGTGCAGGCAAGTAAACGGGAAGATTGTAAATCTAAAAAAAGAAATAAGTTAGTTTGGGGGTTAGTGAGAATTTTTTTTAATTCAATTTAGTGATTCTTTATTACTAGTAATAAATGTGGAATGTGGGATGTTTTAGAAGTATACTGTATATAGGCTTAACATTAAAGTTTATTTTTGATGCATATAATTTATTTATGTCTGGCAGGTTAGGCTGAAATGTATTCATTTATTTAATAGGGATATTAATGATTGAATCAAAATTGATCAGATAAAATTGCATTTGTTATTTATTGTTTTTCAGAACAATTAAATAGTTATTATTATGGTTTTAGCAAATTTGTGTGAGAAGAATGATTAGAAATTATTTATTTTAATACTGTTAAAACATATTTTTTTTTTATTAATAACAGTGAACAATGTAGTCGCTCAACCATTCAATAAGTAGTTACAGTTTAAATTTGAAAATATTTTCACTATTATATGATAAGAAAAAAAATGTTTTAAGGTATTTAGATAAATATTAGCTTATGGAAAAAAAAAACATAAACCAATGTAGAAATAGTATTCATAAATGTTCTAAATAGTATTTATTTTTTAAATAAAAGATTATTCCTATAATATTGTTTACAAAATGACCTCAGATTAGTGAGCCATAATTTTAAAAGGGGTTACTTCCTAGCAGATGGCTCTGTAAATGCATGACATATGGAGAAAACTACTCAGTATGCCAGTTTGTACAACAGATTGTCTTCATGATTTGACCATGACTTAGAAGGATAGTCTAATATATGTAAATTTAGCAACATCATAGTTAAACAGGTATACTATTACAATATGCTGCACAATATTTGTTTGTTTTTAATCCCACAGTATAGTCTATTCTATGCATATCTTTAACTAAACAGAAAAACAGCTTTGCAGAATTAAACACATTAGAGAGAGACTGCAGACCCCAAGAAAATTCTAAATTTGGGTGATAATGATCCAGACCTCTGCAACCACTCCCTTTGGAGTTCTAATGCCGATTCCATGTTGCATCCAAAAAATTACCCGTAAGAATTTTCACCATTTGTCACTTTAATTTTTCCTTAATGTCTCAATGGGACATGGGGGCAATAAAGAGGTCTGGGTAGAGCATAAGGACTGAAGCTAGCCATTATTGTAATATTTACAAGCAAAAATGCTTCTGTTTCCCTCTTTGCGCTACCCCAGATTTTTAACTATGATGTAGATTAACTCACTGTGGTAGCCTAGGATATGGAGTAATGTTTTACTCTGCTTGGGGCAATACATAATTAAAACATGAATCCTATCGTCCTACAACACATCTCGTTGTCTTCAATTAGTTTTACATTGTGTTGCTCTCAAGACATGTAAGAACTTATCTTCTGCTGTGATCCACCAACATATGCCATGGCAGGATCTGGAGGCATGCAAATTAGTCATAACACTGCCTTCTGGCACACTGTCCCATGTCCCTAGTGCCTCAAGCTTCCTTTCTTTAGCTGTTAGCCAAGCAGAGGATTGCAGCTTCTTTTGAAGAACCAACAGCACATGTTGCTAGTTATGGAGTGTGGTCATGCTGCACCAGGCTCCAAAAAGACTCCATTATAACCAGGCTAAGAGGGCCACCATCAGTACAAGCCAAGCCCGGGACTGACAAAATTCGTAATAGCAACAACAGAAGGAACAGAGATGGAAAGCTTCCACATGGAAGGACAGTAGGCCAGGCTATTGTCCCCTGATGGTGGCCCATTGGGCTAATACAGCTAACCATGGTTATTGTTAAGTCATCCACTGCAAATGCCATCTGCACTCGAAAACTAACTTGGGACAAATGATGATGTCCTTAATGGGTAAGATATTATAGGAAGAAGTCCTGGCCTATCTGCAGAGCATTGAAGTAACAGCACCAGTTCCAGACCATTCTCCAACAGACATGGAGCATTGATTCACTTGTATTAGGCCACCTATTCTCAAAGCATTTGTCAAAGCTCAAAGCCATTGTCAGAGAAAAATGCATGTAACATCAGTATCTGCTAGATTCAGCCTTTCATGTGAACATTCTATGATTAATGCAATACACTTTTGTCTTGTACTTTCACTGGTGTCAGGCAATTACCTTCTTTCAGATGCAGCTCTTTAGCTCTGCTGGATTCTCCCTCAACTGCCTACTTAAACCCTTCACTTTATAACTTCCTTTTTAGAGGAAGAGGTGCTGTAGTTTTTCCTGTTGAATAGTTGGGTGCATATGATTTGAGGTTAGCAGACATCTGCTTCAGTTAAAACCTCTGACCCTGCTTTATTATTGAGACCACCTTATTAAATTCTATAGAGAACAATTTTAATCACAAAACAATCCAAATCAAAAAACTGTAGGTTGAAGTTGGCGCAAGGGCATGAATAGAAGTACAGTGATATATTTACAGGACTGCACCAGATTAGTGTTACTATACTATATTACTATGTTACTATACTATATTACTATATTCTCTAGATACTAATTCTAATTACAAACAATACAATTAAATTGGTTCTATTTTTGAATGTCTGTATGTCTTTTTGTATTGTTTGTCAGTTTATAAATGTATTTTTTCCTTTTTAAAATATTATTATTATTATTATTTGTATTTTTTTACTAGTAGTAGTAATAGTAGTAGTTAAATGTGCATAGCAGAACTTGTAATGTTTTTCATCATCACTATGATAAACATAAAGAATGTCATTGGCAATATATTGTTTCGCAAGATTATTTCCTACACTTATTTCATTCTATTAATGTTTTAGTTTATTCTTCCTGGTTTGCTTAGTTGTGTAAATATTAGTCCTTTCTCAGAAAAATTGTAATGTCTCTAAATCTACTTTTAAGTCATATAACTTTGAAATTTCTTTTATAGTTCTTCTTAAAATAAAATCCATGAAATTACATTACTTTTAAGTCGTTTTCAAAGAATTCATAATTCTTCATTTCTTTAGTACTATTTAAGATGAAAAATGTAATACTGGTTTGGGATTGGAGATTCGAGTTAAGAAGAGTTAAAGCATTTATGAGTTCACAGAGCCATGTGAAATTTTATTGATTGACCCGTTCTGTAGATTTCAGCCAGGTCCTGAGATATTTCTCATATGCACAGAAAAGAAAATCATGCCATAAACAAAGATAAGTTAATCACCTGTGATCAACCTTGCTATAACCTTGTGCCCTCCTTATTAATGTTCCATGAGAATTGATATTACAATTACTGCACCACATAAGTCTTTTGTCACTACAAAGAATTATACTGGGATGACATTACCGACAATGCAAATTTCTTGCATTGGTAATTAAGAAGCAATGTGTTTTGAACATATTACAATGATTTTTTTACTGTAAGCAAAGTAAATAGATCAACCTATGCAGGAAAGTATAATGGCTGAACAGATAATATTTCATTAACCATTGTTACACATAACAACCCCATGAGTTTGGCTGAAAAGGGAAGCAGAGTATATTTTCTGCATTTTATTTTACAGATAGAATAGCATAATCGCTTACTGGTTAACTGCAGTGATGCTGGGGCATTTTTCCTGTTTGTTTTCTCTGTTAGAGTTACCCCCGCCTTTCATACACCTGCAGCTAACTTACAGATTGATTTAAGCAACC
Source organism: Platyplectrum ornatum (assembly GCA_016617825.1). Taxonomy (NCBI): domain Eukaryota; kingdom Metazoa; phylum Chordata; class Amphibia; order Anura; family Limnodynastidae; genus Platyplectrum; species Platyplectrum ornatum. The sequence continues at coordinate 24,640 of JABWIB010003950.1, forward strand.
ACCACCCTGTGTGTATATATATATTTTGAATGATGTGTTTAAAAGAAACCCTCACAGAGTGGTAACGTTGGACCTCATAAAACATACTAGTGAGATGGTGCCCCACATGTACCACCCGTTGGTATATGCCAGGCACAGGAAACCTGTTCTGGGTCTTCTACTTGATGAATTTGGATAACATCACATACCTATTGTTGTGAGACTAAGGAGTATATTTACTAAGCAGGGAATTTGCTGGGGAAATGAAAAGTGAGGAAGTTGCCCATAGCAACCAATCAGATTCGAGATCTTAGTTTCATTTTACATACTGGAGAATGTAAGCTCAAATCTGATTGGTTGCTATGGGCAACTTAGCCACTTAGCCAGCAAATTCCCTGCTTAGTAAATGTACCCCTGAATGACAAACTTCACAGAGTGGTAACACTGCATACCATTAGACATACTAGCGGGTTGGGATTCCAGTTGGACCTCCCATTGGAGTACACTGGGCAGATCTTTGACACAGGGGGCCAGTTGTGGGCCACTGATAGATTTGGATGATCACATTCTAAATTAGTAGAGACTGCCGAATTTGCAGGCAATATGGCTTAAGGAAAAAAATTGTGGATGGAGTTAGGCTAGGAAGGAGGCAAAACGTATTTTGAATGACATTGATTTAATATTTTCTAAATAGAAGTTTTGGTTATTTTTAAATTAAATAAATAAATATTAATATTAATATAAATAAATTATTAAATTAAATAAATAAAAAATGTACAAAGAAACTTTGAAATCGTATTTATTTTGCTATTTAAACATGTTTAAAAGTTATTGATATTTGCAAACAAAAGCAAAATTGCTGAGATCCTAACATATCTTAATCATAAGCCAATATGCTTTTTACTTATATATTTGACACAGTCCTAATGCTAATAATATTTTTTATTCTATAGTATTTAAAATCGTTTTCCTATGATTGGAGTTATTGAAGTTAGTAATTAGGATAGCTCTGTGAATCCAATGGCAACAAACAAAAAGTGAAACGCAAATATCAAACATAGTAGGTTCTGGGTTTCCTGTAATATGTGTAATAGGATATTATGATATTGTGTTGTATTTATGTTTATACAGGGCTCAAAGTGGAGGTATATACAGGGGTATGCCATGAAGGCACTTCTCTTTTCCCATTGATGTAAATGAAAAACCAAAAACCTCCATTAAGTCTATTGGAGGTTCCACCTCTAAATTTCCATTTCAATCACTGTGTATATGTATATATATATATATATATACAGTGGTCGAAGTGGAAATTTAGAAGTGGTGGTATGGACATTTAGAAGTGGCGGTATGAAAACACTGAATATAATAGAAGTCAATGAAGATTTGAAATTTTTCCATTACAACAGTGGGAGAAGTGCCGGTATGTCATACCCCCGTATACCCCCCCACTTCGAGCCCTGTATATATATATATATATATAACTAGAAAAATGCAGGCACTCAGCAGCATTTTTCTTGTTTCTACTAAATCTGCTAGTGCACCAACAGCAAGTAACCACTATTTCCAGCGGAGTGTCGGTTCGTACACAATATAGATAGATAGATACATACATACATACATACATACATATATACATATACACAGTATATATACTCCCCTCTCCCACCTCTTTAATGCATAGATCTGTGCAGATCACTACACACTTACAGTGAGTCACTCTATGGAATAATACATATACATATATATATTATATATTTAATATACTGTGTATAAAAAGTAGGGATCCAATATTTTTTTTAAACAAAAAATATCTATTTTATTTAATAGTTGTATAATGCTTTGTCATTGCAAAAAAATAAAACATTAAAATTGCACATTTCTTTAGTGCACAAAACTCAGACCCAATCTTTCAGACTGTGGATTGATGCAACCCAAACTCTGATGAGAACCAATAATTATACTTCTAGGGTCCTCCTTAGCCCGTTCCAATATACAATTCCACTCACCTAAGGGTTATTTGCCGGGTCAACCCAGGTAGCATGTGCACCAAAGCGTCACCTACCCGGGTAGATCAATTAAAGATGCATTCCTGACATGTGATTGGCCATACAAATTACAGTGAGTGTAAGTGATGATTTTTCTCTTTTGACACGCTATACATGGGGCATATGGGCTCCCAACATTGGTAAGTGTGGACATCTCAAGTTTTCTCATTTAGATACAGAGACATACTGCACCATAAGTTTTCCTTTTGCTTTCTAGGAGCATATTGGAACATTGCCAAGGTGTTTTTTCTTTCTTCCACAGAGTTAAACACAACCTCTGAGTTTCAGCTGCTATAGGCAGTTATAAATAACTCCTGATTTTTTTGTTTATTTAAAAATGTTATGTTTTATACTTTTATATTGTCTATTTAAGTCTATTTTATAATCAAGTTTGTAAAAATAAGCACTGCAAGTCATGTGCAAATGTTTGTCTGTTCACATATGAACATAATGGGGGGAATTTAGTAAAGGTCAATTTGATCAAATCGACAAAGGCGATCAATTTGCTTGTCGAATTGGCCTTTTCGATATTTACTAACTGTCGATTTGGTCTGAAATCCCTTGTGTGGCTGTCGATTCCAAATCCCCATTTTCAAATCGCCATGGGATTTCCTCCATATAAAGCATACAGTTTTCAAATTCACTAACTGTCGATTTGCTAAATGGACCTCAAATTGTGATTTGACCAAATCCACAATAGGAAAATCTACACCTGGTTAAGGGGATTTGAGCCATTTCTCTAGACAAACCATTGATTGATAACTGGGAATACTATTTAAAGGATCCATTTTGATTGCAAAACATTTTTCATGTAAGTCTGATTCTGTTTTATAGGGTTACATTGTCTGCTTAGTGTGCATTTATCCATTTACCATATTTTATTATGTAAAGTGTTTATACTTTTTCATCTTTATTGTCATGTTGCATCTGTATTTGTTGGCAAATAAAAACTTTACCTTCTCATTTATATGTTATTAATACATTACTTTACATAAGGTATGAATAACATATAAATGAAAAGGAAAAGTTTTTGTTTGCCAACAAATACAGGTGCAACATGACAATAAAGATGAAAAAGTATATTCATTTTACATAATAAAAGATGGGTAAATGGATAAATGCACACTCAGCAGACAATGTAACCCTATAAAACAGAAACCACAAATACAGATGCAACATGACAATAAAGATGACAAACCAGACACTTCTGACCATGTATTAATGTGCCAGGTGATTGCCTGTTGATCATTTTACTACAGCAGTACCAGGGATTTTTATTCGACAATGATGATGCAGCTGTAAATTTGACATGGCGATTTGAATTCCCTGGCAAATAAGGGCAAATTCGACAGGGATTTCAGCTCAAATCCCTAAAATCATTCGCCAGGGATTTCAAATCGCCAATACAATTGGACAGTTACTGAACACTATACATCAAAATGCTTTGGAGATTTCAAATCCCTGGCGGATGATGGTGAATTAAAATCCCACATCAATTCGACATTTACAGAATTCCCCCCAATATGTTCATAGTTAAAATGCAGATAAAAAGTTTTATTTTTGAGAAATAAATGTGTTTTTCACTGTGACAGTGATGTTAAGTTAGCAGTGAGAGTGTTCCTAATTTGTTCAAAGTTGTTTGTACCCTGATTCAAAAGTAGCTTCAGATAAATCTTAAGGCTCCTGGATGGTCCATTCAGGCAGAAATAGGTCCTTTCGTAGCTCACAGATGTTATGCAAGATAAAGCAGGCAGCCACCACATGGGGTACAAACATCACAGAAACATTGTTTCTCTTCATCAAGCACCACCAACATCCCTTCAGTCTCCCACCACCATCCGAGCAGAGCAGAGCCATCAGTACCTCACAATTGATCTTGTTAGTCATGATAAAAACAATGCAGTCTACAAGCAACACCTATTTTATCCCACCTTTGTTTACCGTCTCTTTCATATGACATCACCTTTGAAGCAATCACTTTTGTTCTGCTCTGCAAGCACGGACACGTGGTAATCAGAATGGTGTCTACCAGAATAGTTCAGAAAAATCTGGGTAAATTCCCAGGTAAAAATGGTAATCTGAATGGGGGTTTGAAGCTTTGGGCCGGATGCCCTAGAGAGACCTAGCACTGCACTCCCTGGATGTCAAGTGACGTGACGTAATGGCGAAACTTGATGATGCCACTGCGCTTCAAAAGAGTTTTATATTTTGCTGCTCTGCCTCCCTGCCGGCCGGCCCTGCTCTCAGCACAACCATCTACCAGGGTAATTTACTGTGGTAGTTCAAAACTTGTAATCTGAATGTGGTAGTATAATAGATTATTCCTCAATGAATAATCAAGTCTAATATTTTGGATAATTTGTTGGAATTTGTTTTCTTTATCTGCTTTAAGGACTGTATGAAAAATTTCATGTATTTTTATGTCAAAATTATGCAGAAATACAGAACATTCTGACGGGATCACAATCATTCAAGCATCAATGTATATAAAATCTATATAACTATATATACAACTATATATAAATATATATATAATAAATGATGGCATATAGTTAGAAGTAATTTAATTTGTGGCAACCCTTTGATTGAGCTTTATTTTTATCTTCAACTAAATAGTCCAAGACCCAAGATAATATTGTATAAAACATATTCAATTAATGCATTAGATATACATCTCAGTAGAGCAGATAATCCAATTACCCATAGATTCTGAAAAAAAGAACACAAATTGAAGGGGTTGAGTAAAAGTTCTTTAAAATGCACCTGATGCCTGATGCTCAATTGAAAAACTATTTACTATCTTTAGGGACTTCTTTTATATCAGGAGCAGGGTAGAAAGTGGTGTGCATCTGATAGCATGCATAGGGGTCAGGGGGAAGGTAAGGGCTGACTTCAGTCCTTATGCACTATCCAGGTTTACGCACCTCCCTGCTTTTAGGCAAGGTAGGGTTCTCCATGCAGATTACCCTACAAACAAGGGGTAGTGGTTCCCACATCTGTAGGGAAATCTACATAATGCAAAGTTATACATAATGCATTATTGGAAATGTAAGTTCTGTGCTCGGTTAAGAAAAGTTTGCATAGGTCCCAAATGTGAAAGTAAGTCTTCAGGGATAAATAGCTCCCACAATTTTCACAAAGACACAGAGAATGGGAGTAAGGACTGTGACAAATATATAAATGAATCAAATGGACAGCTAGTGGACTATAACTTTTATAAAGTTGTAACAGTGCAACTTAATGTTACACATATGCCTGACAGGTTATCGACCCAGCTGCCACTGACAATTCTTATAATACCATCTCAACCTGCATATATTTCCAGCCACGTATTCTGACTCTGAATCTGTTACACATTGGAAAACTGAAAAAATAAATAAATAAATGTGTCTTGCATTGATGTAAGCCGTGTTCTCATAGTGTGATAAAACCTTGTGTATGACTACAATTATCCTGAAATGTAACATTTAATATCCTAAATGTCTTTTAATAATTTACAGACATCACCTATATTTATGAACACAAAACAATTTTTATATACTGTTAAATAAATACTACTAACAAAGCATATTATTACATGTATTAAATGTAAATTGCGCTGTTCTTAATCACTTGCATTTATTATATGCTATCTTAGCTTTTGAGTCATAATAGATGAAATTATAGCATAAGTTTTGTTTTCACAGGGATGAAGTCGCCGCAGTAACAGGCCCAATTCCAACAGAGATACATACAACAACTATGTGGTAAGGTTAGGGTTAAGCAGATGGGAGGGAAAGGTAAGGGTTAGGCTTCAGAGAATGGAGTGTTAGGGTTAGGCAGAAGGGATGTTTTATGTGATACCCTGGTATTGCATGGGTTAGATATCTCAATTTTAGGTTAGGGATATGGCATGGGCCAATTTGAGTTAGCCATTATGGGTTATGCTTCCATAGATTGGGCTATGTTTCCGGCAAGATACGAGGGATGTCCTGTTGACCTGTGAATATTGTATATTGGCTGAGCTTAAAGCTTTGGAGAACTGACAGGATGTTTCAAGTACCTCGTCTTTGGATGAGGATAATTCAGATGTTTGTATTGAGCCCCAGATGCCTGAAGTGTGGGAAGATCCCTTTGCTCAATTTATATCGATAGCCCAGATCTGTTGTTGGAAGATTGAAGAGCAGCTCAGAAAGCTACATATCTTTTAGTCGATCTGGTTTGGGGCTCATCCGTTGATGGAGAACACACTGAGTCTGCCCCATTGAATGATTCCAGGGATAAATGCAGCAACCAATCTGATCCAGACATGATGCCCGGTTCATTGCCGTTCAAGATTCCCTATGTCCGTCCTAGTTATGTCACGTGGCGTGGCCGGTGTACAATGTTGTATGGACTCAGACGTAAAAAACTTCATAGGAGATAGCCAGTCGCCAGTGAAGTTGTTAATTAGACTGTGTTTCATTGCCCATAAATGGCTTCTTTGAATGGTTTGAATAGTGTGCACAGTGTTACCGTTTCAATCTGTTTATGCTATGTAAAAATTGAAAATGTACAAATAAATATGGTTATGTTAAGTAATATTTTGGTTTTGTAACAAACATCAAGTCAGAACCAGGGGATACTCATAAGGCTGCAGGGAATGGAGGGTTAAGGTAGTGGAAACTGAAGCGTTAGTGGAAGATTTAAGGATTTTGACTCTGTTGACTCTGGGGTGCCCTTTGTCAGTACCGAATCCTTGTAGTGATTCTTTCGGAAATAAGGGTTGCATCAGTGAACCACATCCCTTTTTTATTATTCCTTTATTTACAACAATGCTCTTATCTGTGCCATTGAGGTTTGTCCAAGTTATGTATACTTCTACTCATTCTGTTCAATTTAAATTCCTAAATTTGTATGGGTGGAAGGAAGTCTTGTGAGGTTCCAGCTTAACAACAACAACAACAAACTAAAACCAAGCAAGTACTCAGCTTTGGGAACACTCTAACCATAATATTTTTGAAGCCAGTCGCTCCTGGGGGTTAATCTGAATGCAAGCAGAAAAGAGACAAGCATCAATACACAATTCATATCAGACATTTCACATCCACATCCATTTCACATTATATTACACATTTTCCCCACAGCATTTGATGTCAGTTTAACAGAAATTACTCTAGACTTAATACGTACTTTACGCTGACCCTTGTCATTTTTATGGGCCTAGTATTATGTTCGCAAATCCTGGTTCTGGTGGTGTGCACTGCTACAATTCAGCATGCATCGCCTGTCATTATTAACTTGATATTAGGGCCAGTGTGTATAGGGTAGAAATTTAGACTGCAAACTCTGAGGCAGGAACTGATGAGAATTGCAATCCATTTAAAAAGTTTTCTATATTGTTTGGAGGTTTGGTTTTTTTAACATTATCATTTATTTCAGGTTCTAAAATTTAAATCATATAAGTGACTATGAAAATGTTAAGAAAAAAATGCTGCCACATGTCAAGAGATGCTTATATGTTACAGGACATTTTTTGTAACTTAACATGTCCTTACACAGTAATCACAGATGACTTTCACTAATCATCAAGTGCATGTATAAAGCCACTTTGACACCATTCTATTTGGATAAAAATATAATTGACTGACTGCAGGGAGATTCGTATTTGCTATATCTGTAGTTGCCATAGTAAAATCTTTACTTTAGCATTAAGGCTATTTTTCCCAAAATGTCAAAATACTGCCTGAAACAATGCCATATCTGACAGCCTATGTTAAAAATCATGTACCCTAGATAGACAATAAAGGACCAGTTAATTGGAAACTCAACAGTCCTAAATTTATACTTGTCTAAAATGTCAATAGTCAGCTCATCTTATAAAAACATATACTTTAGAAATATTTTAGCTTTTTATTTCAAAATATTTCTTTTTATGAGTAGAAAAAAGTACAATGCGCAATCAGTCTAATGTCACAATGCTCCATGTCGTACATCTAGATAAGGTACAGTATACCAACTAAATTGAATGTTATTAGAGTATTCCATGCTCATTTTTAACTATAATTACACAAGGTAATATGATAAAGGCAAGGTGGAGGTTCCAAAAATAATCCATGGTTAGGCAGTACTCAGGACAAGTAGAAAAGTAATTATAATATAGCAATTAATAAATAAACTTAAATCTTTTTATTCTAAACCTGAAATATGTCTAAATGTATTTTTGCATAATAGAATGATGAAAATCAATAAAAAGTTACATTGTAAGTACAATTGTATTCATGTTTGCATTATTATGAGATCTATTTGATTTAAAAAGAAAAAATAGATAGCTAACTGTATGACAAGTACTAATCTGAGTCACAAGAGTTTTGTATCCGTTCTCAGTGCACTCTTTATTGTATTTCAAACATCAGCTTAAATAATATTATTGATTAAAGGATGATTGCTTATTGATTATTCACGCAGAGTGGTTATTGAAGCTTGTTTGCACTTATGTCAATAATGATCAGCTTTAAATTGAGTTATTAATGACAATAGCAAAAATATTTTCCATACAGTAGATCAATTATGCACAACACGGTGCTGTATACCAGTTTAGCTTTGTCAGTAATAACACTGTGTATAATAACACTGTGTGTATTTATCTCCATGAAAAGAGATTAAATGCAACAAATGTAATAGTTTTATCTTTAGAAATCTGTTCACGGGTTCTTGATGATGGTTGGTTTACAAAACCAAACTACTCTCTCATTTATGTATTCTGCAAAAGAAAAATGCATCTAATGTATTGTGGGCAGAATCCAGACAGAGCATTACCAGACTTGCAGTTCTAATGACGCATATTATTAAAGGGGAAACCGCATGGAGACCCACTACCTTAATGTTTCTGCACTGCCCTTGCATAAACACAGGACAGTGCAGAAACCTTGATAGTACATAAGGCCTGGTATCACAGTCCAATATTATTATTGAATAATTCAGGTCAAGATCCTTTTGTCTTGACTGTCTTATTTATATAAAATTCAGTTACTTGCATTAAACATTTTGGGGTATTTTTACTAAGCGGTGAGATTGCAGTGAGATTGAAAAGTGGGGATGTTGCNCATAGCAACCAATCAGATTTGAGTTCACATTCTCCAGTGTGTAAAATGAAACTGAGAGCTTGAATCTGATTGGTTGTTATGGGCAACATCCCCACTTTT
>JABWIB010003951.1:12962-36064 GCA_016617825.1 Platyplectrum ornatum
AACAAGTTGCAGAGTGTGATGAGGACTGATATATGAAGGTATATAAAGAGAATGTTTACCACAGGAACATCATTAAAATCATGATTNTCGCAAACTGTTCAAAAGTGGCAAATGCTGTTTGACGTACACCAGTTACCCCTCTGACAGACACAATAGAGTTCAACGGGTATATACAAAAAAAGAATACTAAAATCAACTTCTGTATAATGAAATATATTTTGGCAGGTTATAATATTGTCCATTGCATTGTGGGTAATGTGCCAAAAAACCTATTGTCTCANTATAATTTATAGCACAGGAAATTCAGCCTAGCCGCTTTGAAGCCCAGGGAACATGTCTTGTACAGTGTCAACAATAGAAACTTCGTAGAGTTGTGGTACATTTCCCTATTTGTTCTTTCCTGATTCATTAGCAGTCCCAGAAACNTATTATGGCCACTTGTCTGCTACTACAGATCGTCCAATATGAGCCATTCCACCAGGTACACAATATTCCGTCCCTGGACCTCAAGCTGGAACTTACCTGGTTTTAACGACTCAAATGATGTCCGGAAAATATACGTTAATTCAACAGATACCATAGTGATTGTGATTGGTGGAAGCTCAGGAGGGGAACATTTTGTACCTATTGGAATGGGTCATGTTGGAGAGTTTGGTGACGGGAGGTAGTGGGGAATCTGTGGATTACTATGCTCACAAGGGGATAGGACCAGGTCATTCCCTTTACACACAGGATACTCCATATTAGGATTGACGCAAGTCTTGTGTTCAGAATATGAACTGGATTCGGGATCCAGTCTATAATCTTATAAATAACATTTTATTATTAAATAATTAAATCTGTGTACTACCTAAAAATAATGTTAACAGCTTAAGTGGAGGTTTATGCGGTTGCACTTTACGGGCTGTAAGTTAGGATTGGCTTCTTGACTCTTAGGATTGGCTTCTTGACTCTATCAGGGGTTAATCAGCATGAGACACAGTAATCTTAAATAGAAAGCAATGCCAGGGGAAAAGCACAATATTATTTTAAGTTGCTCTTTTCTTTATTTACCTAGCCTGACCTCCATGAAACCACACGGTGCCCCGCTTCTCTTAGTGTCTTTCACATAGTAACCAAGCTGTCACCTCAGCTTCTGTTCCCACCTTTCATGTGTATGTTATTGGACATACAATATGCCGGGACATTGCTGCCAAGGCTCTGATGCTTTCTCTGGCAGTGTAATGATTTAGGCCTGCAGCCACTGGTGGAGGGAATAGAGCGGCATAAGGCGTCTTAGTACTGCTCACTGTGCAGGCATTTTGCTGTATAATCACAGGTGACATGCCGCCACACTTATGCATGCTACTATCATAGACTTCATTCATAACCCGCAACCCACAAGTCAGTGACTGAAACCTGAAACCCCCGACCCTCCTATGTTTCTCATTATATGGCGCCGGCTTCAAAATACTTTACTTCCTCTTCTTTAATGAATATGCGAGATTAAAAGAAAATGCAATGAAAACAGCATCAGTTACTTCATTTGCACTGCAGCGTTCCTGGAGAGACAGGAGGAACTGCTATACGCTCTTTCTTCATTAGAGTGAAACAAAAAGAGATGTGTATTCTACGTTTGATATTCTAATAATGGGAAATACAGCAAATATGAATATACCTTCTATGGAATGTGTTATACGATGCATGCTCGGAATGCAAGATAATAATTGATCACAAGTGACGCTCTTTAATCTTTCTAGTATGTCATAGGTAAGTGAGAGCAACCAATCAGAAGTGAGATTGGATTGGATACTATGGACATCTCCCGCAATGTAGTAAATGTAGGTTCATGTGGCTAAGCTGTCTGCAGACTATGTGATGTTCCCGGCTTTTGTCATAATGCGTCTGTAGTCAGACACTTTGTAAAGCTACCTACACTGTACATGATAATCCACCATTTTGCCATACAGCTCTATCCTTATACTAGTGGCATTGGCAGTCTGATCGCTTATTAATGCTTGGTACATATTGGACTTATTTATTTTTGATGATAGACAACACTTCTTGCCAGTGTGTATGATTGAACAGTGCATTTAAATCATGGTAAACATCATTACATTGTCGATTAAGGGAGACGGGGATCACAGAACTCCGGGTATATCGTGTCAGTGTGTTTGTATGAATCAGTATGCTCACAAGGACTTCTATGTCCCGTTTTTTGGGTCTTAGTGCTATATTTATTAACCTACAGGAATAGAAAGAGGAGATGTTGCCCGTTGAATCTGATTGGTTGCTATGGGCAACATCTCCACTAGGTTTAGTATATATAGNCCTTATTGTTTTTGACCATTTTGTTATTGTGTCAAGATATCGGCCCTTCCTCCATCTGATCTTCCAGTTTGATCACATACTTATGTTGTGAATGGGGGAGTTATCCTGACTAGTGATTATAGGGACTACTGGTAGTATCCGGATTTAAGAAAAAACTGATATAACCTGTAGTATTTTCTGGCCACTTGCTAATTTAAATATCTGAAATAAGATTTGAAAGTTAATGTGATGAAACCAGTCAACTCTATAACACTGAAATGTCATTTTGCGTTTTATTACATCATTTCTTTATATGTTCACACAACTTAATATTTTACATTTATTGTTGTTGTAATAATAATTATTTATAATGAAAAATTAAATGTTTTACAGTATATCATTTTAATTCTTCTCATTGTTAATACACGGTTGAGGGTTACACTTTTCTCTTACTTTGGATATCATTTGAGGATAACTAAATGTACTGCCCCCATAGTATTTACAAATACATAAAGTAAAAACGAACATCAAAGACTAAAAACACATAATATAGAAGGATAATACTGGATGTTTGGTTCTTGTTTATAGATGAATTTGTTTACATTAATGGCAATGTTTGCCCTGTGTGATATTGAACTTGGGTTGTGTCTTTTGGATGATTGGCCTGCAATACATGCAGGGGTTTCCTATATTCAGAATGAATGTGAAGCAATTCCGAACCATCCAATATGTAATAGTAAACTGAAAACCAGAATCTGATTGGTTGCAAAGGTTGTTCCAGACCCGCAGTTTATTTAATCAGTGAATGCCCCCGTGTCATAACAAGTATGTAGTTTTGTTGTTATAGTATGTGGGACTGTGGGTNATAAGTTTCTTACTATGATATTTTCTTCCACTTAATGGGAAGGATCCAGAATCCTGGTACACGACTNTAGCATACACTCTTTCATGTGGATCGCTTGGTTGCTTACAGGGTTGTTAATCTGGTCTCTGAGATGTTTCAGGTCACCTTTTTGTAGCTCTACATTCATCCTGCATTTTGTCCAGGACAACAAACAGTTGAAAGATTTTTATTGTCAAAAGATAAAAACACCACGTATGAATGACATGGACACTGCGGTGGCAGTGNAGAGGTTAAACCCATTCTACTGCAGTATACTGATAAATTAGTTTATTGAGTAGTAAGGAANGACTTCAAAGAGACAGACATCTGTGATAAAGTTCAAAGCAGCTGTAAACAGGTGGTCACAGAGAGTTCAGAGTTTGCTCATTGTTAGAATATCAAGGTGAGGAGAGAAGAGACAAGGAGACAATGCACCTGGTAGGTGGCCTGCGAACAGGCCAGGACCTCCTTGTGACAACACACTGCCAAGACTAAGATACAAAAGTGCAGTCACTTAAGTCAAAGGAACAATGCGTATGTCCTGCTTATTCCCCGGCCTTCCAACATAGGCACCTGCTCTGATGTAAAAATTAATTGACATTGTTTAATCCTAAATATCTGTATGCAAACACAGGTGTAGAACACGCTCAAGTCCAAACTGCAGGGGGGGCAAATAAAATTAGNGATGAGCGNTGANGTTTCNNAGCTCAACTCTAATTTACTGATAACTCATGAACAGATGCGAAGTGTTTTCTCTATGTTCTAATTTCTTACAGTAAATTTGCCCCCCTCACACATGGTTTTGCCCTTAAAAAAAGGTTTAAGTGCATCTCTGGGTCAGCCCCATGAAGTCCTGCCCCAGTCACTGGATATCTAGACCAGGGTTGCCGACTAATTTTTTGCCTTCCGGGAGGGGTGGGATATTTTTTGCCTTGATTTGGGGTGGGATATGACATAAAAGCGTTGTTTGACATCCAACCGTGCAGGGCGGAAGGGATTCTATCCATGATATAATGAAAGCACAGCTAGTTTCTACATTTCCTGGTCTCCTGGGATTCTAAGAGCACTGTCCGATTTCCCACTGATAGTCGGCAACCTTGATCTAGATTCACATCAGGCGAGTTGACATATTACATACCTGGACGCCATCTTGGCATGCAAAAGCAGACTAAGTGGCATCACTTGTAGGTAAATGTGAGACAGCTGGAACAAATTGTCATAGAAGACAGAGTTATTATGTATGAATAAGTGTGAGCAACAGCTATTATTATTCCAATCATATTGATCATCAAGGCTATAAACACAACAATGCATGTGTGTTATTTTATGTGTGTGCTGGTGCTTCTTTTACAACTCCTTCGTGTCGTCATTTTCGACATTTTTAGCTTTTAAAGGTTCCATAATGACCAACTTAAACTGAGGCATGTGCGAGGGAATCTAGTTTTGCATAAATCTGTATGGCCAGGCAGAGCTTCACGGCTGACAAGTAACATTTACTCATTGTATTAGAAATGGACACGTTTCATATATTAGTTGCATAAATGTGCATACAGAGCTAGACATTCAGACATTACAAATTTAGAGGGACATATAAAAGCGCCACCCCTTAAACCACCCATTCAGGTTGAGTCAAATTTATAAAAAAAATATTTTAAAAATGTTAAATAAAAAAATATAAATAAACATTTAAAAAAATAAAGAATTCAATAAAAGCAACAATGTTATTATTTTTTAAATTTTTTACACTTGCCATTTTTTTGCATGATGTAAGTAAATAAGAGAAGTGGCGAAGAACACCTTTTTTCTCATTTAAATATGCCGGATATTCCTGCGAATCCACAGGAATCCATAGGTTGTAGACCTCCGTAAAGGTAATGCCAGTGCGTACATGCAGTACAGTACACACTGAGAAGCAGTAGGAGGGATATAAATAGTAATGTAATGGTTGTCCTCTACCCTTACATACTACCCAGACCCCCTCAAAGGGAAAACTTAAGTTAGGGCTGTGTTTGCATATTCCTCTATATATGAGAATAGTGGTATCACCCCATATGTAAAGCGACATAGAGCAGGTCATTGCCCTCTTAGGTCAGCAATTCCAAATGCTGAAATTGTTAGGATCTGGTCCAATATTCTTCTTAGCAATAAATCAGACATGCACTACGTAAAATATGTAGATAGGGCTGCTAACACACTTTTTAGTTGCTTTTTTCTGTTTGTTTGTTTGTGTTAAAACTATTCTATAAGAAGCTGATAATCATATATTCATATAGATCATATCATTTTATGAAAACAATGCAGATCTTTGTAGAAGGTCCCGGTTGCTCCCTGTGCTTATAAAACGATTACTTATCACCTCAACCCAGAACATTTTTAAGCTGTTTAGCAAATTCCATTATAACCACAGGCAGGGCAATTTAACCCATCAGCTCGTGTATAATCTGGCAAACGTCTCCTCATATCACCAGACTTTCTCTATTTCTGTAATGGTAGAGGGGTTCCTCTGCTGATTGTGATGCTGTTTAACATGACAGCAAATGGTAGCAAATTTGTAGTAGTTACCTGCAGCTCTTCCCCTCTGTGTATCTGTATATAATTTGTAACACATCTATCATTAGTATCCATTCTCTGTTTATTGAAAAAGATACATACATACAACAAGTAATACAGGAGTNCAACAGCACATGGCAAAATACACAGTAAAGTAGCCAGACGCCACTGCAGAAGCTTAACATCAATCACAATATGCGTTAAAACCAAAACAGGATACAACAGAAGAATATAGTAAGGGAGGGCAGAAAAGGGAGAAGAATAGGGGGAGAAGAGGGGGAAGGGAGAGTGGTGTGTGCGGTCTGCAGGTGGAGCAGACTGTGCAGCCGGTAATGCGGGTACTGTGGGGTCAGACACTTGGACGAGAGAGGGAAACCGGTCAAAATCTGTGAAGAGAATCCATGGCCCCCAGGTGGGGAGGTAGTCCCTAAATAGGTCTGTTGCAGACAGTATGATAGCGTCCATGTCATGGTAGAAAGTCACTCGCTTGAGCCATTCCGGGATTGAAGGGAGGGTGGGAGACCGCCAGTGTATTTTGATGACAGCCCTAGTGGCGTTGCCCAGATGCATGAGCAGGGTGTGCCTGGAGGACAATGGGGAGCCCGGGAGCAGAGAGAGAGAGGACCCAGAATTTGGGGTCAGTAGAGACATCAGCACCCGTGATGACCCTGGAGAGCTCAATAACCTGATCCCAGAAACGAGACAACCCTGGGCAGCCCCACCAGACACAGCTATCATTAGTCTTAANCTTTTTTGGTTATAAGTGCATTTACTTTTTTTATTTTTTAATTTAAAAAAAAATGCCATAAATGAAAACAGTCGACTTTAATTACCNTGTGTGCATACACCCATGAAACTTGTTTCTTTGTCTTTAGATACATTACCATATCTCTTTAGGTCAGCATTTTTCTTCGCAGCCAGCCAGCTTTTTCTTTTTATTTCTTTTCGATAAAACTAAAGGCCAATATCTGGGTACAGTTGTTGGAGACACCTAACATCTTTATATTAGACAAGCACTATCTCATAAAACATGAATGAAATGTATAATAGTCACTATATGGTTTCAAAGTGTAATCTTTGCATTTGCAGATCCTCCAGTTGCAGCAGCGGTGAGATCTCACTTTATGGACTGCCCAGACTCTCATGTTAATTACTGCTTCCATGGGACTTGCAGGTTTCTAGTGCAAGAGGAAGAGCCAGCCTGTTTGTAAGTCAGCATCATTTTCTTATTATGACGATACTACTCAANTAAATAATTCTTCTGAATGCTAATACAAGTGTGGATCCAGACTTAGGAGCACCCCATCCTGTACAACAGTTCCAATCATTACTTCTTAATGCACTCTCCTCGCGTGAACAGAAATTTGCCTATTTACATGTTCAGAACAATACCTTCCTATATAGTGAGTCCTATATAATGAGCTGAAATATTCCCAGTGAATATAGGCCGGCAAAGTGCAGGGCAAACACAGCATTTTAAAATGGTTAAAGTACTACCATGAATATAATAGTGCCTTAAGTTCATGTTTCCATACTATAAGACCAGTGTACTCTACCCCACATCAGTAATATATATTTACTGTAAAGTATAATTCTATTTAAGNATATTACTATTTCAATGAGAAAGTATCATTATAGTATCAACCATGAAAATCACAGATATGTCTTATATAAAGGCAGGGTAAAGTCCCTCTTATACTATGTGACAGCACAGATAATAGATGCAGGTAAACAGCTGTGTGACATAGGTGACAAAGGTAGATGGTAACAGTGAGCACAGCACACACTGAGACAGATCAGGCTGCCATTTTATCTCCTTGTCCTCAGGTTGTTGGGGTGGAATCGAGAGGAAAGAGAGGAGACTGAGGGCCGGGGTGCTCTAATGACAGAGGATGGAATACATGTTTAAACAACCCCAGATTTGTCTGAGAGGAATATTGCTAATCCTAGTGCTGGAAGGGGGTCCCCCTGGATGTGCCACAGAAGTGTACAGTCTCCTTTTTATTTGTACTCATGTTAACAGCCGGTATTTTGTTATGTCTTTGCAGATGTATGAAAGGCTTTATTGGTGCACGTTGCGAGCACGCTGACCTTCTAGCAGTTGTTGCAGCAAATCAGAAGCAGCAAACCATCACTGCCCTGGTGGCAGTATCAGTGATAGCCACAGCTTTGCTGACCGTGGCTTGCATATTAATGCAGTAAGTAAGATTGTTTTATCTACAACAACCTTGCAAGCTCCTGATTTCACAGCTGGGTAACCTTATGGAGCTGTAAAGAAAATATAAGATTTAGGGCACCAAAGTGAACCTGCCGTGAACTTTCTACCATTAATACTTTAATATTATCTGATTAAAAAACAATTACAAGGGCTGTTATTGATTTACATTATTCTGCAGAAAAGCCGCCTGCATTAGCTTAGCTGTCAAACACGCATTAATTCGAATGAATATTTATACCTGCCCTGAATTTGGCCTTAATCTGCCCTGATTTTAGAAGAAAGTACACTTCTAGATATGTTTGTATTTGCCTATGTGCCAGGTCCACTTTACTAATGATCATCATTCATATCAGTGAGGGCTGATTATGGCCAAGACTAGGAGCACATTGGAGCCTGTTACTAGCTGTAAATCTCTCTATGTTTATAATATATTGCCATGAAGTAAGCATCATGTATTCTCTACTCACAAATCCCATGTTCTTCAGCTGTTGCAGGTGGAGAAAGCAATGTGAATGGTGTCGACGNGTTGTTTGTTGGCATGAAAAACCGAGTGGCACCTTCAAAGGAGGAGCTTCCTGCTGCAAAACAGAGACAGGTAATTGATAATATTGATTGCCACACTGCGGGAACTAATGATGAGTATNGAAGTCATGGTTGCCAACTGAACTCTCTGAAGAATGAGTGATCTCCCTGACTCCCTGAAGTGTTTGACAATGTCTCAGATGCTGATTCAGTTCAAGAAGTCATTGCTTATACCAGACAGAATTTATATTTCTATAAAGATAAAGATGTCAGCTAATCTCCATTGTATCATACACATTATGGTAGTAGTCATCTACAAGGCTGGAGTGAAAATATATGTCTCCATGGCTATAACTTTTTTATTTGTGAACAGATCTGAATACTTTTTTTTTTAGTTGTACTATTCACTTTTCAACTTATTCCCCATCACTTTCCATGCCCATGCACCAATGATTGGCCAGTTGGGCAAACCTTTCAGAGTAGAAAGCTGGCAGTGGTTGCCGACACTAGGACCGAACAGCAGCTTTCACCTCATCGTCACAGTTGAAGTGTTGACCCTTAACGTTCTCTTCCATCTGTGGGAAGAGGTGAAAGTTGCAGGGTGCAAGGCATGGGCTATACGACTGGTGTGGCAGAAACTTCTATTCGCGGAACACAACAGAGTTGTGCAGTTCAGGAAGGTTCTGCCAATCCGGTTGTACAAACCCAACCTTGCACCCTGCGACTTTCACCTCTTTCCAAATATAAAAGAACACATTAAGGGTCAACACTTCAGCTGCCATTTGGTCCTATTGTCAACAACAACCACCAGATTTCTATTCCGGTTTCTTCTCCGGTTGTCCGACTCCAAAAAATCATGTGCAGATAAAGTGTTCACAAAGCTCTAGTCATGGAGGCATTACTTTTCAATCCAGACTTGTACCTCCCCTCAGGATATCCTGGTTGGTTTAAGGTATCAGGACCTTTTAAAGGTGAAATCCAATGAGAATGTGGAAATTCACAAGGTATATGGTTCCTTGTTATTTTGTTAGGTTTGTTGATTTTTTTAACATCTTTTACTGTTTCCTAAGCTAACTTCCGCTTGTGTTGCTTTTATATAAAAACATAAAAAGAGACGTCATGGTATGAAGTGGAAGCAGCTTGATCAATAGGATAGAGCTTGGAAACCAGGGAGGTTTATGGGGTGAAAAGGCCACGCTTAAACCATAAATTCATGGCTTCATGCCAAATGGAGTTTAAACTCGCTGAACAGCAGCATTGAAAGGTTACAGTATCCACAGGAGGAACGTTTAACCGCCAGCGTGAAAATAACGCAGCCATTGTGTGGTTGAGTGAGCCAGAGACGTGCACAGAGTCACTTTATGTCTTATGGAAACATGTGGAAAGAGCCCTCTGCCGTCTGAGGTTATGCTGTTTACGCAAAGCAGGGGCCCGGCCAAGTCACACCTGCTGTTTTCCAGTGTTGGATATATGTCTGGGTACATGGAAGAATTACAAATTAGGTCTATCTTAAATCTAAGATCTGTCACTATAAACGTTTCCTGGATTAATGCATGAAGAGTTATTTAGGGACAAATAGTGACAAATAGGGCTTAGGAAAATGTTAAGCTACTCCACACCAATCAATTAGAGGTTTGTTTTTAAGGTCCAATAGCAGACTAATAGAATCAGATTGGTTGCCAACTTCCTTGTCTCCTCACTTACCTTTCTTGCAAGTCTTTCGATAACATAGATGGGTGTTTATGTAATGCAGCTTTAGTTCTAAACTAAAACATGGACAGCAATTTAGCATTAAGATTGGCATGTAGGGCCTGATTCAGATCTTTACACTCTCATGACTTAAGCTGGCCATACACTATGCAATAAATTGCTCCAATCAACCAGCTTTAGTCAAGAGTGGGTAAAACCATGTTGAATTGCAGGGGAATTGCTGAATGTCAGTGTTTAAATGCAGGGAGAATACTTTGTTTTTGCATTTTGCTCACAGATACTGATACTGATTACAACTAATGACACTTACCTCCCCTGCAATTCAACATGGTTTTGCCCACTCTTGACTAAAGCTGGTTGATTGGAACAATTTATTGCATAGTGTATGGCACTACATTCTCATGGGCAAAACCATGTTGAATTGCAGGGGAGGTAAACTGAATTAGTTGCAATCAGTATTACAGGTGTGAGATGATGTTTCCAGCACAAGTGTAATAACAGTGTAACAATAACACTGGTCAGTATCTGTGTGCAACATGCAACAATAAATAGTATTCTCCCTGCATGCAAACACTGACATTCATTTTACCTCCCCTTTGATTCAACATGATTTTACCCAAGTCATGAATNTGTAAAGCTCTGAATCTGGCCCTTTGTGTTTGGAAATGGTTTGCCTAAACCCAGTAATCCTGGCCAATGGAATGACCATATCCCTAATCTGGCCATTACAAGCTCAGTAGCCAATATATCTTTCACTATGAAGGGGCAGGCAAGCTCCTACATTGAAGATATTCCTGTCCTCAGTGGTTGTGCTGGCATACACAATCATTGTATCCCATTGATCCCAGTTTTTCTCCACTACAAACATACCTATTTAATTTTATTAAGGACTGAGGCCTACATTTTATTAAGGACTGAGGCCTAAATTCCCATAGCAACCACTCAGATTCAAGCTAACACTCTCCAGCATGTAAAATGAAACTGAGAGCTCGAATATGATGGGCAACATCCCACTTTTCAATTCCGCTGCAATGTCCTCGCTTAGTGAATTTAGGCCTGAATATCACTTTTCAACTTACAATGAATACTAGTCATTTTCTCTGTATAACAAATATGTGGCAAGCAAGTGTTTAATATGCAAGTACGGGACAGTTTAGTGTCCAAGGATCGAATTCCGATATTCAATTTTCCCCCCACTGTGCATTTCATTGGATTGCGGAGGAATTTTGGCATATGCTTAATATGCAAACACATCCAAGATACTCAATCGTAAAGCATCCAGCTAATCTCACACCGTCACTGTTTTGTGGTATCACAAGTCCTTCCATGTGAGGGGTTACCGGTGTGATGCAATGCATGTATGTATTTTGTGTCCATATTCATTGCACTTGTAAGAATCCGATCTCAGGATTCTGTCCCAGAATTAGCATTTCACAACCCACCACCATGAATCAGTACACCCTGCGTGAGGCAACCAATAATATAATAAAAAAGTGAGATACACAACACACATCTTCATCACAACTTTTCCGGTGCCTCAGACAAGTCAAACTAAAAATCATGAAATGTGTGTAAATATTTGCATTTGTGTCTCTCCCTCTCTCCAAACATACATTTATGTACACGTGTATATCTTTCTATCTAGTATTATTTATCCATCTACATGTCANGACTGTGTCTATTAGCACAAAGTCAAAAACTCTCAGAGCGTCAGCTGCAAACCGGCTTATTCCTTCATTGATTGCATTTATTAGCTATGACACTTGTAAAGATGGATTGATTTGAGCTTATTAACACTATAAAAAGAAGCTGCTGCTCAGTATTCAACCAATATTTATGCAACAAAGTTTTATAATACAGGAAACATTTACTTTCTAAATATATTCACAGTTGCTATCAGTAGGATTAATAGGATTAGTCATTTTAAATCTACAATATATAATTTGAACCTGGACAAGGTTGAAGGTTGTCAGCCTACATGGCCCAGTTCCTATGTCATACCTTACTCCTGAGCCGACATCTTCAAGTGCTCAACACACTCATATCTAATGCCACCCACTGTGAATTATCTTCTATGAAGGGTTTAGGCATTCGGATGTGTTGGAACACCACACTATGTTNCGTTCATAAAAAGTTTCAGTTCATAACATTTGGCATGGGCCTTACACACAACGATTGCCACAATCGACTTACACAAGCTATGTGCATAAAGTGGTGTAATGCGAGACTCTGGATGTGACCCAAGAGTTTCTGTCCTATTAACAGCTTGTCTAACGTTCCATGAGTGCAGGGGGTGTTCCTGATTTACAGGTTGTGCCATGTCATTAAAGTGTAAGTCATATACATTTTCTTTTACTTTACAGTGGTCTGAGAATGCTGAAAATAAGGGCGTATTTCACGCTACAGAGCAACTGCGCTGACCCATCCTGCTCAACTCACATCTCAGTCCTTCAGCTTGGACNGATATTCTTATAAGGACATACTTTGGGGTCCATGATCCTTCCATAAGACATGGAAACTCTGCTCGGCGTGTCCTGTGCAATGTGAAGCAGACAAGAGAAGGACATCACTTCACACTGGTTTAGATACATTTTGGATTCTCTGTTCTCGGCATGGATCATTGACTGCGTCCAGCATAGGAGATCCTTAGCATTCAAATGTTGAACATCGTCTATGGTCCAGATTGATAGGTTGCTGCTGTCAGCTGGGCCTTCGACATGGCACGTCAATGCATTGTAGGCTCATCTGCTGATAAGATGGTTAATATATACTTTTATATGACTCGCTCAAAAGTGTTTATTAGAAAGAACCAGTCAACTATATAATAAGTTGCTGGCATTTCAGAATATATACATAGATATATATCTAGGACAGACGCTAGCCACCAGAGATGGAAATCCCTTTCCAGTCTGTTTGTTGTCACACCTTACCTTAAAGAGAAGAAAGCTATTTTTTACATTTAATAGGCAAATTACCTATACAGTGCATTAGTATTAACCTCTCATAGTCATTGTTTTCTTTATTCTGCAGTTCTAGCCAAACTCACGGTAAGCTTTTCAGAAATAACCATACTTGGTTTAATTTTCGTTTAGCCAATTTCAGCTTGGTCTTCCATTTTCACCGCAAAAGTTTGTACGTATCGACCGATTGGAACACTTCTCTCAACATCATTTAACAGTACAGCTCTAGGATTGGGCCATGAAATGTATGGTTAATGGGCGTACATTTAATGGGCACCTTTTACTTCTGAATTCAGAGTTCCAGTGGACTAAGCGGAAGTGATAGTATTGTGTCGTGTTTACTAAGTACCGTGTATGAGACCTCCTGTGTCTGGAAAGGTGTATGAACAGCTGTGCACAGCATGAGACTTACAAAGTCTACATTCCTTCATTCAGTCCATACCTGAGGTCATCTATCCCCTCATTCCACAGAGATGATATGTTACTAAAGTCATACTCATTGCAGTAAGGCAGGTCTTTGCACGCTCTGTGACATAGACATTTGCTAGCAGAAGGGTGAGCCTACACCTCTTGCAGCTATATTCTTAAGGTGTTGCATAGGACGTATAGCTCCTGGGTGTGAAATATTTGCGATAAGACATTGTGTGTCATCTCACATACAACTTGTGTCACATTGTGTGGATTCCCTTAAGGTTAAAATAATATTGCAGATTGATGCTCAAAAGTCTATNAAANATCTACACACACACACATATATAAATAAATATAGGGTGGCATCATGTAGGTTGGCACTGGGGGCAGTCACATTTTACAGTAAACCCTCATGACAGTAAATATTTTTAGTTTTAGTGCAAATATTTTGTCTGTTTCAAAGAACATACATTCTCTAGGTTAGTTTAGATGTTTGTAGAGTAATAATAAGGGAATACTGTTGGATTTTTCCTGGTCTTGACATTGATTGGTGATTGGCAGACTCTAAAAAAGTGCTATTGCTAGTGTAAAACGTATGCTTGCCAGTATGACCAAGTGACCAGGTATGCTTCTACATATATTCTAGTTTCATTGTAACATAATTGAAAGGAAACGTATGTGTCTGGTAAAATAGGTGATGTTTAAAGCCATTCCCAATACTGATCAAAGAGCAATACCCAGCCTCTGAATTCACCTGCAAGATATGACGCACCATATTCAGACTGTGTTTTCCACTGTTTCAGGGCTCAGATGGTTCACTATCAGATTTCTCACGCAAGGAATTCAACATGATGGTCTATAATCTCATCATCATTGGTTTAGCCTCCAAAATACCACTTTTACTGTATGAAGTCAAAAGTTCCATCTAAAGTTCATTCTGTTGTTTCCAAGTTATCCTGAACTCTTGTGATCTACAGAGACATATATAATATATATCCATCTATATTATATATATATATATATATATAGGGTATATATATATATCTGTTTCGGGTGCTTGTCGTCAGTGCTGAGCAGGAATCTGGCTGGCTGGTGAGATACCTCCAATGTGCATGGAGACTAATGGGGAAAAACACACAAATAGTCCAATGACTTTGTTGACCTCTTCTTTGATTGTTTTGAGTAGACAGGTCAATGGGGAATTTGGATTTTAAATCTTTCATCTCTTTTAACATGGCCAATTTCCATTCATACATAAGATCCTGTATTCATTCTCCTGATCATTGTAGAGAGAGGCNCAAACCATTGTTATTATTGCTGGTTTATATTGCTTTACATACTGAAACTCATTATAAATCAGCACTATTCATGATTGAAGGAGTCCCCCACTCATGTAGGTTCTTATACTGATACTTGCAGCAGTAATCTAGTGACTGACTATTATTATATGCTTATATGGTTCTGTCCATCTAACAGACATAGAGGACACTGGTCATTCAATAATTGTTCTGGGTAAAGAGTACTATATCCAATGCAGGACAATCCACTGATAGCACACATAAACTCCTTTTTAGCATTCTCCCGTCCTCAGCACAGGGGTTGCATGAGCAATGGGTCTCAAGAAGGAGTCACTGTTCTGCTACTAGGAAGGTGACAGGTTTATATATCAAATTCTGGATTTGCAAAAACAAATGTTTAGTCTTATACCATTAGATTCCTTCATTTACTCAACATTGAAAGTTTCTTCATCATAATTAACTCACAGTCAAATGTTCATCATTTCCTTAATATTCGACATTTGCAGGATGTTTATGTTGCATCAGGTGTGTCTGTAATGTAGGTGTCAGCAGCGACAGTAAGTTTAGGTCTGTCTTTATGTTATTTGCAAAGCAGTCACCTGCACACAGCGGAGGCAGTTATTACATCTATAAGAAGAGTCTGTCTCTCCGCAGCTTGTGCTGCAGTCTCCCAAGTTAAATGGCAATTTTCTTATTTGTACATTTGGAAGTACANACCATCATTATTAACATTTAAGAATGAACAATAGGGATTATATGCTAGATACTTTTTTCCTGTTATGGCACATACGTTGCATTTCTCTTATTAGACAATTGGGATGAAAATGGCTTTAAATATTACAATATTGATAGATGGATCACCAATTCTTCCTTGGACCACTCTGAATAAAATTTCCACCTTCCCCAAAGGTATTATTAAATGATCTAGACACCCACATCTGTACATATCGATGTTAATGTCACCAATATGTTGTGAATGTTACATTTACTTTAAATGCTAAAATTCTAATATACAAACCAATAACAACATTTTTTAAAGAAAAAAAAANGACATTTAAAGAACCTCTGACGAGCCATAATTCTGGTTAANTAATGAAATGCTTTTTTTTATTTATTTCACAATAATCAGCAATTCCTGTTCTGAAAGTATTTCTGTCCCACTTACTACCATTAAAATACAAAAATGTTTCAAATCTATATTGTACTTTAACCAACCGGTCATTTGTGGAAATGGTAACTTTACTGTATATATTGCACTGAAAGAAAAGGGTAATATTTAAGATTTAATTTATTTGTATTCTAAATTAATTGAAGTTTTGTGTCGATGTGATTGGCTGGATATTAGTTATTTAAAAACCCTTGAACATTAAACATCATTTTTGTACTCCTCTGTGATTGACTTTTTTGTTTCTTCATTTAGTCTTTGTCTACCTGTTGGAGGTAGAGGTGCTGNCTAGGGGCGTAATATGGTAGACTCGGCCCCCATAGCAAGGTGGCAGGGCCCAGACCTAGATGGGTGAGCGGTTTAGAACCACTGTAATTTAGGTAGAAAACCTGTAGGAGTGTTGAGCGATATTTAATGTTGTCAGTTTATGGGGCAGTGGAACATCTTCTATGGGTCCTTGATCTAGACACTTGCACCCCCTGTAGTTATGCACCCCCTGTAGTTTTATGGTATGTCTATGGTGTTGGCTATGCAGCCACTTCTCCCTCTCTCGTCAAAGCCAGCGCTACTATTAGGTGATCTTAGGTAGTTGCCTACAGTGCTGAACCTGGCGGCGAAAAGTGGCGCCACAGAGGATCAAGGACAGTTGGACATTATATACATTTTCAATCTGTAGGAAATAGGCAAGTAAATTCCTGATCTCAGAGTAGTGAGTATATATATATATATATATATATATATATATATAAATATATATAGTGAGGTGAGTTAGTGCTACAGATCTTCACCACTCTGTGCCAGTGGGGGAGTGGGGAGGAACATATTTCTGGGGTCTACTCTTTTCTTCTGTCACTGTGTAATTATATAATTATGTAATTATATATGTATTTGCACACATGCTGTGCCTTTGCATTCTGGTCAGTGTGAATTGNTTGGAACACATTTTAATGCTGAATCATATATTAAGAATCCTAGCTCTGTCTGACTTTTATGTAAAATTACATTATAATGAGAATCCCTCTGCCTCAATATGTACACAATTTGCTGTCTTCAGATGTTCACTCCCACTGGATTTACNACTCTTTTATTAATACTGCCCTATATTCATGACCGTGCTAGCATCATATAATTAGAACTTTATATATAGCCTGGGTTGAATTCAGTCACAGTGGGGTGAAGAACAGGTCAATGAACTGATATCATGTTTGATCANTGTGGCATAGACAGAGAATATAAATCCCATTCAAGAACATCTACGTGACATTGCCGGTGGCACAGCCAGAATCAATGAGTAAACTCCACATTACCATTTATTATAGCTCTTCTTTNTATCTTGTGACAGCAAACCTCCATTAAACCCATAGAAAGTAATCGCCAGCTTCCTGTTGTCTGAGTAGCACAGGATGAACAGGATGATCTAATATTCAGCATTCACTTATGTGGGTGAAGGGGGTTCAGAAACTAGCCCATAAAGGTCAGAAATATGTAACATTTGTCCAGTGGGGCATGTGCTCTGTGTGTCAATGGTTGGCATAGCTTCAGGACACACACTAGGCCCAACTCAACCTACTGCCAGTGTACTGTGATCTGTGCATCGGCAACTGCCCCCTATTCTCTTCTATGAAATTACTGCTGCTCCAATGGCTGTCACTTTACCAGGTGAGAAAGGGTACAAACTCAGAAACATACTATATGGGAAGACGGAGCAGCCACTCCACACCTGAGTTCCTACCCTCTTCTCAATTGTGAAAGTCAAAAGGATCTTTATGTAGTTTGCTTAGAGCAGCTGTGCTCCATAGAAAAGCATGCCCACTCATACTGAGAATCTGGGACACAGAACACAGCGAAAAGGAATGACCAGCAGAAATTAGAAGAAGAAAGATAGTCAATGAAGACAGATAAAAAAAAAGATGAAAGTCAAGGAAAGGTCCTGTTAATAATAACATGAGTACATCTTGAAAAATCACAGTGAAAACTATTTCATCAGTACTTCTCAAAACATGTTGTGGCAATAAGGCCTTTAAACTGCTCTTGGGTCTCGATCAAACGAGAAGCTGTTCCGTTTGGACTTTGTCCGAAGGTATAATTAGCAGATAAGACTGCCCACTTCATATAGTGCCGAGTTACATAATTGTGAACTAATGTACAAGTTTATTTTACAAGTAATCTGAACTTCATACAACTAAGCAATTTAAGTCTGAGAAAGCCAATAACAGGTTAAATGTTAAGGGATGNCCTATTCTTTGCTTATTTCAAAGTACTCAGATAACTTCCAATACAGACAGATGTTTTTACCGACTACTAAGACATTCGCTGTTGTTGACAATTGTAAAATATGTCACCTATCCTATGATATGCTTTTTCTATGTGTAAGCAAGTAATGTCATATATAAAAACCTTATGTAAGAAATAATTGGCAGAGCATTTTTGTAAAACATGAGGTGGCGGATGTGCTGCAAAAAAGGCTTTTTAACATGCCTTTACCAAGTTAAACTAGCAGACAGATGGGCGCGGAGCTAGCAGGAGCGCATATTTAAATGCGAGAAGGGAGAAGCGTAGATGGTATGCCTGCTTTCTAAGTGTAAAAAAAATATAGTTTTTCTAATAAAAAGTGTGTATTTTAATTTAATTAAACTCTTATACATAGTATATTGCTAATAAATTATGTGAATTGGTTTTTGAATGCAAGGAAACCTTATACTATGCAGGCTTGCTTCAATAAAAAAATGAATGGGCCGATGGGCTATGTGAAGCTACATCCTCGCCGCTTACCTCCGGTTCCATGCGTAGGAACGGCATGTCCTTTCTCCCTGCATGCTATCCAGAGGCCAACAAAACCTCTGGCTCAGCCCCTTGTGTGCATTTTGACACTCTGGNTCCTTTATTTGATCAACTTCCTAATCACTAGCCTCAACATTCTGGACCCCTTCAATTAGACTGAGCAATCTACTCAATATGTAGATATGTATAAAAAGATGCACATTTTCATACCGTATTAGACGGGAAAATAACCGGAAAATAACTGGAAAATAAGTCTTTTCGGAGGATTGAATTGGCCCCTNTGAGTCCTATTCTGATAGTCAGTATACTTTCAAGATGCATNAGCCCCACATATATCAAGACAACTAACATACATAAATGGATGAGGGGACAATTCAGATCTGATCTCATCATACAATTAGCTCCTGGTTCATAATGCTGCTATACAAGTGCAGACCCTCCAACATNNTCNACTAGGTAGAAAATACTCTGTTCCTGAGTTTCCAACAATCTGTTACTATGGTAACCAGCTGTTAGTTCATCACACTGCTCATTGAGTGTTGGAAACTCAGGAGCGGAGTATTCTGTACACAGTGAAATGGGTCATGTTGGAGGGTTTGCCACATTGTGTCCCTGAAATATTAATCTGGTGAGGAGAAAATAACTAGAGCATAAGATTATTAGAGCATGCTGAGCAGAGCATGTGATGGTACATTCAATAGTGTGCTCTGTTAATAAATACTGTTTTTGTAACTGGTGTAGTATGTGTCGCTTATGTGCGGCATACACTAGAATGACATCAGCATGACCCTCCCTGCTTAAGCTGTCCCCAATGATCATATCTGTTATTTGTAACTGTTTCAGCAAATGCATTTATAAGCATTACAACTACTCCACGTTGAAATGTATACTGAGAATACAAACAGGAAGTGATGAAACTGGGCTCATTCGAATGTGTTCCTACTCCTTTGTTCCTCCTACTATTGACATTGGGTCAGATTTAGAGAGTCAGTTTTACAGTCTGTTTTACATCCTCAAGCAGCAGGTGCAGATGTCACTACCCAAAAACCCATGTCAAAGCCAATGAACCCCTTGCAGAATAAGAGTCTGCATTGATATGTATCCAGAGGGTATTCATTCCTACACTGTACAATGCAATGCAATCCTGCATAGCACAATCACCAGGATATGCATGTGCAGCAAACGCTCAGAAGGCTATTCCATGCAAGAACTAGGGTTATCACTTATTCAGTTCTAGGGGATAATTTACAAAGCAGTGATTTTCTTTCCAGCAATGTGGCCTTTTTGGAATCTACTAAAGTTGTACATGATTTTACAATCATTTAAGTAAACGAGTCACTTAAGACAGCCAGCACAGGATCAGTAAGGACCATAGAAGAATCACAGCATGTCTTTTTTGGACATTCATTAAACTTTATTTTTTTTTTTTTTAAAGAAATCCTATGTAGTTTTACGTATTTTTTTTATTTAAGGTTAAGGCAAATATTGTTGCAGCAGTTTTATAATATCTGAAGTGACTGTGACATGGATAGGCCATGCTGGCACCTGTGGTTCTACAGTTATTAGCATGGCCTCATACTCATACATGCTGGCACTTATTGTTCAATAAGTGCCAGCATGGGCATGTGTGCCACATTATGCTGGCTGTGGAACAATTCATTCATGTCTTTCAAGCTTTTGTACACACACGCACCGGGCATAGCAGAGAATCTGTGTGTGTTTACATTCGCTATTACAGAAATGAAAAGATGGAAAAGTTACCGCATCTCCTATACACAGATATTTTCTAGACATAACAAGTAACATTTACAAAATGTCATTAATGTTATTTCTGCTATTTTACATTTGTTTTATAAAATAGAATGATAAATCTGGAAATATAAATTTAAAAAAATCTAAAAAAACCCCCCACATAAAATAAAGTGAGTATTCAGAGAGACACACTGATGTGTTTATGCCACCAAATTGCATAATGCTCTTCAGGGAATTTTGTAAGAGTTTCATCAGTTAAAGGAAATTACTTAGTTAGTGGGAATATAATTAATGCCACCAGCGTATAAGCCTGTGTGATGTCTAGACAGGTTCAATAGTTTTCCTACGGATATGATAGCAATTAATAAAGTAATTAAACATAAATAATGAACTAAAACTGGCATTGGTGTCTGCAGAGTGAAGATCACACACCGTGGGTAATAAAATGATGTATAGTCAGTTTTTGCCAGAACATGATGTCACATTAATACAGTAAATATGTCATAGGATGAGGTTTTATGTGACATCTGTGCAATATCTTTCCTCATTACTATGCCTCAATGCTTACATATTGTGAAAATCTCTTCTGATAAACAATATCTCTGTGTTCTATGCTATTAAAAAACAGGAATATAATAAACATTGTTTGATTGTGGTTTCCAGCAAGGTTTCTCAACCTTAGTACTCAATACCCAGGAACATAGAGAGGAGGGAAGCTACTAATTGCACAGCCATGCCCACAATAGTTTGAGCACATGGGGTTTGGATGACATGCCCCCATGGAGTGGCGGCACAAATATTAATCAAATATGAGGGGGGCACAAGAAGATCTTAGTAGACCTGCAACTACCCCTAACAGTGCAGGTTCTCCGAGTCTCCTCAAGATCACAAGCAGTGTTCGAGGTGGAAGTTTAGAAGTGGGGGTATGGACATTTAGAAGTGGCGATATAGAAACACAGAATATAATAGAAGTCAATGGAGATTTGTAGTTTTTCAGTTACAGTAACAGTAACAAAGTGCCAGTATGACATACACCCCCACTTCCAGCCCTGATCACAAGTGATATAAGACAGGATCCAGATTTCCTACAATGGGGCTTTTTCCCATCACTAGGGTTGGAAGGTGCTCCCTTGCCAGACCCCATCCCCAGACCCCATCTGGATTAGATTCATAATGAGAACCACCTGTAGACAAGGGCGTCCATAGGTTTTGCGGGGCCCTAGGCGACAACTTTTTTGAAAGTGGGGCATAAATAATTATATATATGCCTAGGGCCACCTTTACACACATTTATACATATATATGTACATACTGTATATATATAGATATATAGATATACATCGGGGTGCGTCGCGGCATGCTCGTGCTACTATGCGGCGCTACCTAAGGTCACGCTGGCATCTACATGTAAGCACATCGCGGCTGCCGGGGATGCATCGATATAGCTCCCCGGTGGCCCACGGCAACCTGCAGAGACGGATGCGGGAGGTGAGGGCCGTATAGGCGCGGGGCCCCTGGGGTCCTTTGACCCCGTGGGGCCATAGGCGGCCACCTATACGGCCTATGTCTAGGGCCGCCTCTGCCTGTAGATCTTTTAACATGTGTCAGTCAGGGCCAGGGGTGGAACTAACTAATGAACTATCATGTGTTGGACATGCCTATGTGCTTAAAGAGAAGGGATTTCTATTATCTCTCTTTTACAGTAATAGCCTGATTAATCCACTGATTTCCTTCCTGTTTACAAAGCCTGGGGCAATGAAAGCACTGAGATGAAAACTGAATTAACATCCGTGCCCCCATTAACCCTCCCTTCTGAATCATTGCATGTTCCTCAATGGATGCTTCTCAGCTGTATGTAATACACTTGTTATTGAGCTGGAAGCCCTTATCTATTTGGCAAATATATTATGTAATTGGGCCCAGCCTCAGAAAGGAATGCAGGACAGAGAGTTCTGGGAGCTGAGGTTATGTACAGGTAAGATTAGTAATTACATTAATGAGGGGGATGCCTGATACAAAGCTTTGCCAATAAAATCAAAGACATTTAGGAATGAAAAATTCTGTCTTAAGAAACACAAGTAAATCAGAATAAAGATTTTATGAAAAATTTATAACGCTACATATTATTAACATTTCATTAACATATAATTAATATAGATACAATACAATATAGTGGTGTCATCTGTAATCAGTGTTATGGATGGTACATGGAATTTAACATCAATGATTGGGTGATTTAAAACACTGACCACATTAATTAATATCCACATTAATATATTAATTAATATCCACATCTATATATGAACTGACATATTTAAACTTGATCCAGAGTCTTAAGGGGAAATTTGTCACATATGAATTCTCTTCAGAATGTGTGGCGTATTTTATCATTAAATTAAACGATTTTAGGGTGAGTTTTGTATTTANTATTGGTCATGTGTCTAAATTCTCACCTGTGTAAAACTCACCCAAAACACACTCATGTAAACTCGCCAGGGTAAGTTTTTCCATACTCACATACAGTTGATAGTATTCACTATGCGTCGTGAATGATTCTCACCCA
>JABWIB010003952.1:21824-31879 GCA_016617825.1 Platyplectrum ornatum
AGCACAAGTGTAATAACAGTGTAACAGTAACGCTGGTCAGTATCTGTGTGCAACATGCAACAATAAAGTATTCTCCCTGCATACACACACTGACATTCATTTTACCTCCCCCCCTGCAATTCATCATGGTTTTACCCATGAGAGTGTAAGTCAAGAGCGTAAGTCATGACATTGTAAATCTCTTTCTGGCCCATAGTTAGCAATTCATTATAACATTTTTTAAATAAAGACATGTAAATGTAATGTAGCCGTTGTCTGTTTTTTCGAAAATGTAACTTTTGAACTAGCAAATGAATTCTGGTATAGCCACACAATCTTCTGAAATACTGTAGGACATTAACATGCATATAATTGTGTATAAATAAGGACTTACTTTTACTGATGCGACTGCTGATGATTCCAAGGATAAAGTCAGATTCCTGAGTCAAATGTAAAATAAGTTAGAAAAATCGAGTCGGTGATATGTTTTTTGTGATTTATTAATTTGATCTTTGATTGATCATCTTCCATCTCTTTGTTTTATTATACTATATACTAGGAATCCAATAGTATATCCCATTGAATCCATACATCATTACAAGCACTAGGGAAACCCAGTTCTGAATGTATGACTCACCTACTGATTGTTACCGACTCGGTTTTTAGTTGGTTTTCTATAACCTTGATGTGAACATCCATCTGGAGATCCTGAGAGAAGTACAGAGGAGAAACTGATACACAAAGCGACAAAGCTCAATGACAAGGGGGGCTGTATTGTGTGTTATGTGTAGCCCTTACAGTGCGTAGGACCATCAAAGAATCGTAGGGTTTGTCCTGTGGAAGGATCACCATGAGCTCCACTGATGGCTGCAGATGAAGAACAATCCTCCCCTTGTGTAGAGTGACACGGGGAGTCCTGCTTATCCCAACTTTCAAAATAACAGGACAATCCTCTGTGTACAGTTTTGGAATCTGGAAATAAATAGGTTAAATTATTCTATTTTATTTTTATTTATTTATTTGCATGAAAATCATGTAATAGATGCGGGCATAACAGCTATAATACTGCTTATACAACAAATGTAAATTTCATTTATTTCATTATCATTTCATTATCATTAGAGAAGGCCTTTAAGTGCACTCACATCTGGACTCACTGACCGAAGTGTCTCTGTTGTCAGTCGGTTGATCCCTTCAGCCTGTGGAAGAAGAATTTGGAAATCATTGGGGGCATCAGCTGCAGATGTGACCCTCAGCAAATGCTGCTGAACTGTG
This sequence comes from Platyplectrum ornatum, assembly GCA_016617825.1. Taxonomy (NCBI): domain Eukaryota; kingdom Metazoa; phylum Chordata; class Amphibia; order Anura; family Limnodynastidae; genus Platyplectrum; species Platyplectrum ornatum. The sequence goes on from JABWIB010003952.1 coordinate 23,079, forward strand.
CGGAGCTAAACTCAAACTTGCAAACATTGTGGTCTGGTAACTCACCCACAGTTTAATTGTTCATTATTTGCATATTATCAGCAATAGCCATGCAGGTTAACCAAGACTAAATTAACATGGATCCTTCACATTGCAACATAGTTTGTTAGTTTGTCCAGTTGTAGATTTGTACCTATAGTTTTTTGCTCCTTAATCTCAAAGCCACAATCTCACTTCACACTTAGGGGCCCTTAATCCTTAAGGCGCAATGTTTTCCCTCTCATTGAGCCGCGTATTAAAAAACACAATCTTTCTCTACTGTAAGAGGCGGGAAAAAGCACACATCACGCTTTTTCCAATATTCGCGCGGGATTGATCATAATTACTTCCTCTCACCTATACATCCAGGACTTCTCCTGAGCTGCACCCCTTCATTGGAATGGCCTACCTCTGCCTATTAGGCTTTCCAACACTCTCCATGCCTTCAAACACTCCCTCCACAAACTTCCCTCTCCCCCCCATTCCCCTATGTCTTCTATATTGTCTTTCCCTCCCTCTTAGCATGTAAGCTCTCACGAGAAATCCCTCTACCCTCTTGTCATCTTCCTCAACTTGCCCCCACCTTCTTACTCATAGTAATAACATAGAGAGCTTGCTATAGCATACATAGTATACCCTCTATGTTATTACTATGTACCCCTATGAACTCTATGTATTTCCCCCCCCCCCCCCTATTGTATTGTATTGATATGTTTTGTGTGGTTGGTTGGTTGTGGTTACCGTTTTCCCAGTAATGTCCATGTTGAAAGCCCCGGCCCAGTCCATGGCAGAGAATACGGAATTAAATGTATCTTCATGAAAGAGCAGGCTGTACATTGGAATAGTGCCGCTGGTTTGAACAGGTAGCCTCGGACACGTTTTAGAAACTGGCATGTGTAGAGGATGTCCCAGTAAATAATACTCCACCTGCATAAAGGATAGGAAATGATTATATTTCTTTGTGGTAGATTATTATTATTATTATTATTGTTATTATTATTATTACTATTATTATTATTATGTTATATTTCTATCCCCATGCAGACCAACATTACATAACTTCTTATTAGGACAGACATGATTCCTTATGGGAATTTCTTTGTCAGTTGTGGAGACATGAAAAAGTAATACTGAGTGGGTCAAGTTTCCAATGGGAAAGGAGGAGTGGTATGCTTGTTTCACTCATGATTTAGATAGCTTGCTTTATGTCCTGTAATGAGCAAGAATCAGCTAGGTCACGAGAAAATCTCTGGATAAGGGGTATGGGGCTCCTATTCCACAAATGCACACAACGATGGTCACTTGGTGCATGTGGGAGCAAGTGACTTTGGTGAGCTTGAGACCACCCTGGACATAAATGACTCATACATGTTCAGCTTGAGACCACCCTGGACATAAATGACCCTGGACATATATGTTCAGGCTGGTCCAGAATTTGAACATGCTGGCAGATTGCCTTTGGTTCAGCAGTTATTATTATACTGCCCCCTCCAGGGCTTAGGAAGTATTACAAAACTACTCTGTGAATTTCCATATATACATTAGTACTTGCTGAACATATATATACATTAGTACTTGCCTCTAGTGAGAGCAGCCACTGAAAGATGTGTGTTACTTACATCAACGCCAAGTTCCAGGTGCTGGTCAGTTATGGTAGGAGAGCTGGGTAGGAAGTGTTTGATTTGAAGTTGGTTTCCTAACTGTATCAAGCCTTGGAGTATAAAACACATAAGAAAACGATAAGGAAACAGCAACAACATGAGCTGCAAAATATAGTGCCAACATTGGAAGCCCCCTCCCACTTCCCCCCAGGAATACATCATGATCCCACATTCACATCTCCCCCCAATATATTAGGACCCCCTCATTAACTTCCCCCCCATACATCAAAAGTGGGTAAAACCATGTTGAATTGCAGGGGGTGGTTTTTTGTGAACAATAGTCAATAGTGTCTAAAATTCACAATATGTTACAACAAAGTATATATATATATATATATATATATATATATATATATATATATATATATATATATACACACTGTATTTACCTGCATATTCACCAAGCTGAATGTTAATGCCCAGGAAGACACTGGTAGATATCAGACAGAGCTGCAATGTGACCACATCATTGTTTCATTATTTAACAATATTTATTTAGTTTTTTTTCACTAAAGGCCAGCAGTATGCAATATATGTGTACCTTATTACTATAAGTATTTATAAACACATAACTCTTAAACACAAAGGGTTGGAACTTACCTTGTGATTTAGGGCCACTGCTATTACTTTCTTCATCTCATCCAGTCTACATATTGGAAATAAATATCAACATTACTGTAAGATTATTCCCCCTCACTTTATGAGCACAATCTGCATGACAGCGTTTCAATAGCTGTTTCTTAAACCATTATACACTCCTTAGAATGGAATATACAATGCATGTATCTTTAAATGTACTATCATTAGATGTTCAATAATTCTGCCATCAGAAATTGCTTTTTACATAATTTTCTTTTCTGATCCATAATAACCAGAAAATAAATATAATAAAAATAAAAAATACCAAATATTCTCCAATTATTGCCTACTGCGAGAGTTATATCCTTCTCCTACAGCACGTGTTATTCCTCTCATACCTATGTAATAGATATTAAGTAGTTTCAATCTTCCGGGTTAATTATTCATATATTATTCAGAGATGGCACCATAAACCAGTAGCAGTGATCTCTAGATACTGGAATGATGTCAGAGGAACAGGAGGTAAACAGATCACAAGCTGTGTGTGTGCATTAACCACCATACTCATCAGGAAAGTGTCAGTAGCATCTTTTATATATATCATATTGTGTGAAACTTGTATAAGCGTATACTGAGTGGATATACAATATTAAACTATTTCTTGCTCTTGTTGGAACACATAAGAGAGTTTGGACTTGGACAGACCATGGTTGAGGTTGGTGAGAACGTATTAACTTCTGGAATACTAAATAGGTAATAACTGATGTGGTAAGTGCAGCTGACTGGAACATACTGGAACACAGTTTGGTAAATCCACACCCACTCACCCTCCAGTCTCCTGAAGAACGTGAAAGTCTTGTATCGTTGTGTCACAAGTGCTGATGCTGAATTTTGGATTCCCAGAGATGTCTTGCACAATCTGAACCACTGAGGTGACGTCTGCAAGCACTCTGATGTCCACTGCGTCCTTATCTCTAACACAATAACAGCAACAGTTAAGACAATATATTTATGGCCCAATACGAACCAATGAAATAATTCTATATGGTGAAATATTAATATATTATTATATAGTAATATAGTTTTTATTTTATTATATTTCTTTATATTATTAGTATAATAATTTTGTACAGATGACAATCCAAGCGTTTTTTCTGGTTTGTTTCTTCATTAACACAGTGTACAGCAGTCTCTTGTCATGTCTTAGTCTAAGGGCAAACTACATTCTAATGTAGAGTGTACTCCAGGTGCAGGGCCGCTCTCTGTAATATCGGGGCCTGGGACTGGCAAAATTGGTAAGACCTGAGCCCCCAACCATGTGACCTTATGATGTCATGACGTCATACCTCCCAACTGTCCCGCCTGCATAGTAGTTTGTCCTGATAAGGGGACACACTGCTATGCATCAACTTAAATGGTTTTTATTTATAATAAAATTGCCGACCGCGGCGTCACAGGGGGCACGTTCTGGGTGGGCTGGGGCGTGGGCTGGGCGGAGTTTGGGCGGACCAGGGGTGGAGTTTCGGCAGGGACGGGGTCAAGGCCATGGTGTCCCAATCTCCCCCGTCCAACTGTTGGGAGGTATGATGATGTCCATCTGGGCCCAGGAGCTCACTTCGACATAGTGAGTTCCGGCATGCAGCAGGGACAACTGGAAGCTTTCTATCTGTATTCCCTCTGCTGCTGCTGCACGCCAGTGACATGGCGCCAGTCCTGCGCTCAGTCCATACCCGGAGTAGGGTAGGCCCATCTGTTCCCCCTAAAGGCAGTGCTGTCCAGGTGGCTGATACTCCACAGGTTATTTCAGACAGTAGCTTCAGCATTTCATACTTCAAATCCAGTTATAGCATAGCTGCCTGAGCATTGTGTAGTAACAAAATAATCAATAAAGATAATTAGTAATAATTCATTCTTGGAAGTAGTTATAGTGCATTAGCATTATAACTAAAGGGCTGACAATAAGCATAGCCACCCTGCAATGTATTGGGTCACAATCATTATGTCATTCCTGCACAGTATATACACAGAAATACATAAAGACTTACACTTTGTAACTTAGAAGTAAGTCTGTATTTATTAATGTTTTTACTCCCACATCCGGTACAAGTTGTGCAGAGATTTCAATAACATCCGCAGATTGTATGTGAATCCTGAAGAAGAGGAAAGAAGAAAAGTATTCCATAGTATTATCTATATATATATATATATATATATATATATATATACATATACACACACACACACACACACTGACCTGTGTGCTTTATAGTATTAATTACAATGTATAGTTTCTTTAACATTATATTAATATTTGCTGAGAATGTACTTACTCCCGAGCATCTGATATCACTCTATAGACCTCTGCCGGAATGTCGCTATTCCTTAGAAGACCTTGTAGAGGTAACTTCTGTGCCTCAAACACTACAAATAACATAGAGATATATGAAAAGTATATACATATATATATATATATACTCATGTAAAATCATAAACTGGTGTTACTGTCGTATGTACAATGCTTTATAACATAGGTCTATCATTTTATCACTTTGTTGAATCTGGATTGATTTTATACTAAGATAAGGGACTGACTCTAGACCTACGTGCGCATGCAGGTCTGTCTCTTGCGTGTGAGATGGGAGAGAGTGGAGCTCACACCCTCTCCTTCCAATAACTCCTATGAGGCTTCAGGCTACCTTAACTTGACGTTTGTGCCTCTTCCCCCTTATTCACATGCCTATACCTGCCTATAGTGCCGCGATGTTATGACTGCAACCCTTGTACAGTCATAACCCTAATAAGCCTAATAACATCTGGCACATGTAGGTTCCCTCTGTAAGTGGTGGATTCGGTCCTAGGTGAAATAATCACTTATCTGTCACACAGTTTCACTGCAATAAACATATTCTTAGTAAACATATTGACTTTACTTACTGAGCTCCAATGCCTTCTGGCTGTATCTTAGCAGACCGATGCATGGTGAGACTGCAGTATCCGCTGACAGTACCAGTCCCAGGAAAATCACTAAATATGCCACTTGTATCATCTTCACCTATAACAGTGCTGCCCAGACAGAATATATAAAAATATATACATATATATATATATATATATATATATATATATAATGGGTACAACATTTGAAACATGTGAAGTGATTTATAAATTGGTTCTTTGTCCTTTTTATTAACATGATTTTCTGTTTAGTTTTTACTAACCTGTAAGAGGTCACATTTTTTATTATTAATAATAATAATAATAATAATAATAATAATAATAACAACAATAAATGAATACCCCAAACACAGAATCTAAGCATTTATGTGTCACAGTACATACATGCAAAAACCAAAAAGTGGCAATGCTAATACAATCAATAATCCTGTATAGCAGTGACCTGCAGAATGGATATCAGACACAATCACATTGATTACAATAAGTTTTATGCGAAGACAGAGAACTACAGTATAAGACCTTCATATTATTTGACTGTTTATCAATATAACCAATGATGACAATGATGATGATAATACTACTACTACTAATAATATTAATAATAATAATTATTATTATTATTTTTAATATTATAATTATTAGTAGTAGTAATGGTATTACTTGTAGTTGTATAGGTATTATTTTAATAACTATTATTATTATTATTATTGGTATTATTATTAATATTGCTATTATTGTGGTTGTTGTTTGCATGGAACAATCAGATTATCAATACACTGTATCATATCATACCTTGAAATTCAGAGACCTCAGGTTGTTACTAGAAGCAAGTCTCCTCTATCTTCATCACTTTCTCTATCACTTTGCTTTTCACACACACTATAACTGTGTCCCTTATTTATAATCTCTCTCTGGCAAGTACTTTTATTGTAGTCATACGTTTATGAGCCAAGACACAGAGGTCTGCGAAAGGAGACTATATAGACTCTCCCAAAATATTAATCTCTGTCAACAGCAGCAGCTTAGGTGCTCTTACATATTATAGCGTTGGCCGAGCGATGAAGTATTAGGATATATTGGTACAGATAGTGCTCAGTGTTTGCAGAGATTTCTTTATACATACAATACTATACACTTTATTTACACAAAGAGTCTTATTTTACATTACAGTAGCCATTTATATGTGCCTTCCCTGCAACGCCCCAGAGGGTGGGAATTAATACTTTGTACAATTATTTATCCTTTTAGAAAAAGATACATCTGCAAATTATTATATTATTTTACAGAGAGTAATTAGTTTAGAAATATATAAGGAACCAGATACTGGTGAACATGCTTTGCTCAGAGGACTGGATCCAGACTTACGTACTATTGAATTTACAAGTGTAAAGTTACGAGTGGGCAGATCCATGTTGAATTGCAGGGAAAGTGCCATAAATGTCATTACAGTATGACGGTGGCGGTATGGCATACCACTGTACACACATCCACTTCTAGCTTTGGTGTATGGTTTTTAGAACCGTCTTACTGTCTGGGGTGGATTGACCATACATGGAATCTCCCCAGTAAGTCTAAGTCCTACCCTGCAGATATTACTGTGCTTAAATAGAGCTGGGCTGTTGACAGTCACATATAGATTGGAGATCAGTAGGACAATCGCTCTACTGGATGCCCACGGCATTGAGTGGGTGCCTTTAGGATGCTGTCTGTATCAGATATTGTATAGAGGTATAGAGCTATAAACCTCTTTATTGTATTGTGGAACACTATAGTAAATGTTGTATTTGGTTGTAACTGTTACATAACGCTTTTTCTTGTATATACAGTTGGCCCATAACCCATATTATATATTGGCATTGCTGTCATCAATGGTTTATTCTGTGCTAAACTTTCTTACTTTTTGTTGACCCCACACATAATTGATCCTGCTCTCATTAGCCTTTATCAGAACATTCAAGTCTGAAGTTATTCACTTAGGATCTACTTCAGAAACCAATGATTATCATTTATAATACATTTACTTAAAAATGGAAGTACCATGGTGGCTCAGTGATTAACATGTAGCCATGCGGTTCATTGGCAAATACTATACTAACATCCAAGAGTAAAGATGATCAGGAATAGCAGGGGGGGTAAAATGAATGTCAGTGTTTGAAGGGAGAATACTTTATTGTTGCATGTTGCACACAGATACTGACCAGCGTTACTGTTACACTGTTATTACACTTGTGCTGGAAACATCATCTCTCAACTCTAATTCATTTATCAGCAGCTTCTCAGACTCAGACATGCCTTGTGACTGGCCTGACAACAGGGCGACCTGTGTTCAAGTCTGCATAGGGACTGTGTGAGCAGTAGTATACTACAACCCCCTCAAACACAAAGGTATTGACCTTGTGTTCAGGTCAGGTTTGAATAATTGCTTGAATATTACTTGAATAATTGTTCTGGGCATGCACAATGTGAAGGAACACAGACATTCACAGCATCATTGTGTTGCACATTTCAGTCTAGATGAAGCTCATTGGAACTACAGATGTGACACTTTATGACGTTTCTAAAATTAGGAATAATCTCAAAAGCATTTGAGCCATGCTGTCAGTAACTCTAAAAAGCTGCAGTTCCAACAGTAACAGCTAGGTGGCGTATCAATGCAGAAGGTATCATTGTCAATGGCAGGACAACCTGTCTGCAGGTCATGCATACCACGACATGGCTGCAAGATTGATATAGCCAAATTCGGATATAAATTCTTATACCGTGTATTATATTTCTTATTTAACTGTACAAGTGAAGCTTCCAGCATTACCCCTTGTATTCGTGTATGATCACTTTTAATCTCTGTGAGAAGATTTTCTATAAATATTGACAATACGTGAGCCGATGACGACTGGCAAATCCAATGCTGTGAGTGCTTAATCCTGGCAGGTATGTGAAGAATGATGGTTACTGCCTCTCAGAAACTTTTACTTTGTTCTAAAGACGGCAAACTCCAAACTAACAAACAGGTTAATCCCAGAACCTGATGCTGAATGCAGAATAGTCTCCTGAGAACGCTCAGAAGGATTATATTGTCATTTGGCATTTGAAGATGTGTTTATTATAATCTCTCGTGTGCGATTATCAACATATATATAGACTAGTTATGACACTGCTGTTTTTCTCTGTTTTATTAGTTTTTCCTTTATTTAACTTCACCTCAAAAATGAATAAAACATCAGATGCACTGGAGTATAATTATACAATAATAACTTATAACAATGACAAAGCAACAAATGACAAACAAATGACAATTCTTTTCTTGCTGTCTTTCTTAATATTTTCAGCAGTAACATCACATACTGTAAATTCCTGATTTCTAATTTCTTATAACATCTGGAAATAGTGGACATATGGTGCTTCCACTTTTTTTCCTCCAAATTCCTCATTTTTATTGTTCACATATTCAAATAATTACTAGATACAAGGAATGCTTTCAATTTCTCCAGTCATGTATGATCCAAAATGTAGGGGTAGAACAGTCTTTAACTATTGCTTTTAAAAAGATATATATATATATATATATATATATATATATATATATATATA